>BGPR01002272.1:54982-105546 GCA_013235015.1 Araneus ventricosus | reverse complement strand
CATTATTTATATAAACAAAATTTCTTCCCACTGCAACTGCCCTATTAAATTTTATACATTGAAATTAGCAGTACATTTTGAACGAGCATGTACAGAGCTTTTAGAATTGTGCTATTTGTATAAATACAAATTTTCCATTAACTGTAGTAAACGAAATAAGTTCAAATCGTATTCAACAATTTTCAAAATATTTGTTTTTCTCAAAATTTAATTATTTAATTACAATTCTTTTGTTATGAATAGGTAGACTAAATCTATATGATAAACGATATGTGCATATTAATACAGAGATGATTAGTAGCCTCAAAATGAGAACATTTTCAAAGTCACTATTATTAAAACTTCAACAAAGCATTACAGTTATTCTGCTTATTTTGTTTGACAAAAATTTTTTATTGGATAATAACACCATTTCTATAAGTCTTGATCATGAATTGTGAAAATGTGCTAGAGGTTTTGGCACAAAAGTTTTTTCAAGGTAATTGCAGGGGAAGAAAATTCTGTTCTCATAGAAATAAAAAAAATTCTATTTTCTCAATCTTATAAACTGGCACCTTGAATACACGTGTCTTTCCTAGACCTTTGTGTTTTAGTGGTGCCACTTTTGCAAGCTTCTTTGAATATTGTATAACGCTACGCTACCTGTCAACGTTTTAAGAATATGCAAAACTAAATATATTAAAAGTATTTTTTCTTTCAAAAAATTCCTTTTTTTGTTGAAAAAAAATTAATATTTGAAAAATAGGATTACAGAAAATTTTTGTATATCATACCAAAATTTTTATATTTACACCACAAATCAAGTGAAGCCACCTCGTTGTTCCAAAAGAAGTGAATCCAATTTCAAAAGTACTTATACATAAATAAATGTATTTAGAGTTTTAGGTAACGTTCCCTTATAAAATCTCAGTTTCTCTCTCTAAATTCCCTTATGTTTGTGTGAGCAATGAAATATAACTCTACAATGTCCTTAAAAACCTGGAGTGGAAAACTACATAATTACTCAAAACTATTGCATCTTAACATAGGTTAACATTCTTATAAAAAATTAAATAAAAATGAAAATCATTCCCACAGTTTTATATATTTATTTTGTAAATTAATAAATATAATAATTGATCAAATTAAAAATGTTTCAATTATGTATTCGATATAATTTAGCAGTAGATATTCAGAATAGCTATTAGATATGTTCAAAAATTATACTGAACCTTATACATCTTATTTATTTCAATATTTTCATAACTTATGTAAATTTAACATAATTTTAGCTACTACATTGTTGCTTTAGAGTTGTCCAATAAAGAAAGATAAAAGTAATTTCTCCAAAAATAAGATCTCAGAAAATATAGAAGACATGAATAGAAAATAAAGTACAGACTCTTTAAATGACACAGCTCAAGTTTAGGAGCTATGTGGATTATATGTCGATTATAAGTTGCTTACAATTTACTTTTTTTAATTCTTTGAAAAACTATATCTAAATGCATAGAATTGAAAGTGAAAAAATCTGAAGACTGTTATAGACGAGAGTGTGTTTAGCACCTTTAGCAGAATTGACAGTGAAAAGTTCGTAGAGGTGGCACAGTTACGAGATCAGGTTTTTTTAAAAATGATTTATTATTAATCCAAATCATAATACTCTTCACTGGAGTAATCAAAATAATAAAATAAGTTTAAAAGATACTTCTCTAATACGAAAAATATTGCCAGAAAATATAACCCGATCTCGTGCACGTATATCATTCTCCCGTTCTCAAGGATCAAGGATGAAGAGTGTGTCTCCGGCGTATGCTCCAGAACTGAGTTCTCCAGTTCTTAGCTTGTACCGTTTCAAAAATTGTTAGATCAAGAGTATCACAAAATTATGCCTTCGTTTCAAAATGCTTAAAAGGCAAGAAAAAATTGTCATCAAAAGACGGGTTAAAATTATTGCCGATCTGATTCGGTCAAGAGAAAAAAAAAATGGCACCCTCCGAGAAAGGCCTCCATATTCTTTTTGCTCCCGTTCTCATCTCCAACTGACAAAAACATGTCAACAACCCGCCACTACAGTTACGTATAAAAAAACCCGTTTTATTTCCATTCGAAGTATTGCCAACCGCAGATGACTAAACGCGCACCGATCCGGTTCGAATCATTTGAGAGTTCGAATCAACCTAAGATCATGGTATGGAATTGGAAAAATACCCAGGGACTCAACTATCCCGGGATCCGAAAATAAATTTACTGCTAATTTTTTACTAAATGTCTAACAAGACAAATACAAAAAAGAATTATAAATATTCTACGCATCCATATTCTTCATAAAAAATAATTTTAGATATGACAGTTTTAAGAAGCACAGTATAAATAATAGAAAGATGTTCAAGTTATGAAGGAAAAAAACGTAATAGGAACATTCTTTCGATTTGTTCTTATGACTACTTGATTTTGATAATTTTCATAGTATTTATGCAAGAAGTTTCCAAATAAAATACAGGAAATAACAAATTATTTAATTTTTGCTTTTACCATTATCTGATGTAACAAAAACTATTGAAATTTGAATAATTTTGACGCATTCCTTCTCACCATACAGATGAAAATAAAATTAAACATATCTTCATACGTTTGTAGTAATTGTTTAATAACCTAGTATTCATAATCTTAATTTTTTAAAAAAGTAAAATTTCGACATTTCATTTCAAGAAACGGTAGCAAAACGAACTTTAAACGTAATTCACTTATGAGGAAAAGGTATTTAAAAATAAACGGCAATTAAATATTAAATTATTGGCAGAACATCGATGAAGTATACATTAAATGCATTAAGGAAGTGAACAATATATATTAATTTTTTTCACATTGTAAGAACAAAGTCATGAGCTAAGAAATTTGCTAATTATTTAAAGATTTTTACCTTTAATTTATACATTCAAATGTAATGGGGTCGAAGGCCACCGACTGGGCATAAACAAAAAGAATGGACAAAAATCGTTTAATATGATTGATATTAAAAGAAACTACAAATAAAGTATTCTTGTGAACATATATATGCATATATTTACCTTATTTTTTTCTTCGACATTCAATTTACCCAGCTGTCAAATTTTTAACTTTCAATAAATGAGAAATTTTATTTAAATATATGCTCACAAATCATATATACTTAATTCAACATTACCAAAAAATCAATTCAAAATAAAATTTAGCACTTACCAGTAAACTCCAGTTACCAGTTCTTCAAATCCCCACTCCTTTAGCTTTTCTTTAATGTCTATTTTCAATGGGTATGTAAATATTCAAATCAGCTCTAACGCGAGAATGTCCCGTCGTGCTAAACATGGCTGAGCGAACAGAGAAAGATTTTTCGTTTAACGTTCCTTCATTTTCAAACTGAAACTTTTAGTAAATTGCACTACGCACTTAACAGATACATAAAACAGACGCCGCTATGGATTGATCCATGAGGGTATAGCATGCTTTCACACTTAAACACTTCATTAATGTCCTTCTTTCCTCTGATATATTGGTATACTTGAGGAGGAACGTTATCTACTTCAATCCAACAAAGTGCCGCCATATTTGAGATTTACCATACGGCATGGTAAAAAAAATAAATGAACTGATACCATTGTATTTGGTAGATGTCAGAGAGGTCAGCATAGTCAAATCACCAAACATATGGTAAAATGAACGATACTTTCTGAAGAATAATCTGGTAATTTTATCGTGATTCTCGTAAAAAAACGAAGTGTATGGTATGAAAACCGTTTTTCATGGTAAATTAACTTATCAGCGTTGTAATTTTACTAAACAGGTGGGTAAAAAGAGCCATAATTTCGAAAACCAGAAATTCCCGTAAACCGTTACCAGAACGAACAGTAAGATTATTAAACAAATGATTTAAATACCGTAAATTTTGTTGATTATCACCAGAATTCTGGTTTTATTGCCAGAAATGCCATTACCATACAAATATGGTTTTTCTGCCAGAATTTTTTTCTCAGTGCACGATGGGTCAAAACGTTTCGTGCTGTTCGTAACGAAACTGCGGATTTGTACCGCACAGATTTGCTGCCCATTCTTCAACATCAGATGGATATCGCGAGTGGGATCCTTTCCATAGACTGTCTATAGACTGTCCGGGAATTATCCGTAGAAGTTGGAAGAAGCTCAGTCATCAAACGATGTGGTACATACTGAAGAAATGGCGAATGTTAGGCCGTACCGTTGCTCTCATCAACAAACAACACCTTGCCTACGGTATACTATATCCAGACATTTGGTAAAAGCTATAAAATTTTGCTCGTGATTTTATTGAAGGAATGAAATGCAATTTTACTTGTAAGTTCATTACAAATTTTTTGGTATCTATGTTGCCACTATTTTATTTACAACCCTCGGATTCACTTAATTATAAGTTAAGACTTCCTTGGAAAGTTAGCGAAATTTTCTTTATAATAAATTAGACAACATCTTGAACACAGCAAGGTGTTCAAGCAATTTACGAGAAATTCTCTGATACAATCCGGCCAGGACCAGAAAGATGAGACATGTGAGTGTGCTGCAGCAGCATAGGAAGAATAAGGAATGAATACTGGAGTAAAGAAGAATACAGAGGTGAACAAGTGAGCACACCATCTTTCCACCACTATTCCCGTCTTTACAGGTCTACCGACAGAAGAGGGGGAAAATCCGTAACAAAACTAAAATCGACTAACAGCTAAGAACCATAAGCTAACATTATTTGGATACATAACCCAACATACGAAAACACCTCAAAGTTTTCAAAACCTAATCCATTGTCGTTAAAAATAAATTGTGTGTACAGTTTCGATTAGTCAGGTTTCGGAATTAGAGAGCTGTAAAGTACAAGCAAACAATGGCGGCTCGTCAGCTCAGAAACAAGCAGTGCTGCAACAGTTGGATAGACCTAAGTTGTAGTTAATTTTGTGCTGATTATTTTGATATATAATGATGTTATACTAAAAATTGATAGTGTTTGAGTTATAAGCAAAAAACTGAGGGAAAATTTTTTTAATGTTTTTGGCTATAACTAAAATTCCAACAAAAAATATTGGTGGCAAACCTCAGATTCGTAATCAGCACCCCAAAAATAAGGAAGCAAAAAATTATAGCTCCTCAAACATTCAATTAAAAAAAACTACTTAACGACTGAACTACTGAGAAAAAGCGAAAAAAAGCCAAATGAAGAAGTCGCACTAAGCGAGAGCTGGGGAAAATGCAGCTCAAATGAATGCAATTTCAAGCGTAGAAAGGGTTGCTTTTCTCCCGCTTCGCTTTGCTTATAGTATTAATCTCGGATCCACAGTAGGGGCAAAACTTGTTGCAGCTCTGGTCTGTCTCTCTCTCAATTCTTGATTGATTTTCTGTCTTCCTTCCTTTCTTTTTTACTTTTTGCCATTTTCCTTGATCACTGAATTCTTAAAGTTGAAAAATAAGCCAATTAGAATAAAAACGAAAATACAATCTTTTAAAATAATTTCAGGGGAGACTGCTGCATCTCTTATGGATTTGCCGCCACCGCAAGCGAGATAACAAGAACCTCTTGTTCCTAGAATCGCTTTTAATTCCCCTGTTGAACTAATCTGTCTTTGTCCTAATCACTTGGCAGGTAGTTTAACTCCGTTGTCCTATTCAGTCGACCCTTACATTTTGGGCACACTAGTTGCTATTTAAAAAACCAAATGAACTCCACGAGTGGTCGAAAGAGACTACAGACCTTGTTTTTCAATTATTTGGAAAGAGACGAAAAAAGCACTCTCCTGTGTCTTCGGAAATATCCCCGTTGTAAGAGAATGTTTGAGTATTTTCTTCAGCCTATAATTTAGGACTCGTTTGCACTGGGACAATCCTAGCAGCAACAGGAGGTCACATGACCCTCTTGAAATCTTGTTATCAATTGATAATCAAAAGACACGCATAAGCAGAAAGATAATCAAAGCCGTAAGTCTTTGCTCAATCCACATTCTCACTTCTCATTGGCAGAGAACTCTGCACTTGAGTGTCCTTGAGGTCAGATTGTCGAATGCCATGTGGCCAAAGATTATCCCAATGTAAACTCGGCTTAGAAATTAACATTTGGTCGAAAGTTCACATATCACACAATGTTCGTGAATAATGGAAAGAAAAAACCAGATAAAATGGAAAAACTTAACGAACCAGTTAGCCATTAATTTAAAGTGCATAATTATTTCAAAAATTAAGCCTATATAGTATTGAATGCGTTCTAATGTGGCTTACAAATGGTAATGTTATAGCATTCATATCATTTTGCATCACAATGATAATGAATGCTATAACATTAACGTCCGAAAGAGTGTTAAAAGATGTATAATATTAAAGCGTTACTAACCGTGTTAAAATGGTAACAAAATAATCAAAGATCTTACTTGATATTTTTGAAGAATTTCCCCTTGTGCAATGGAACAATAAATGAGGATTTTCTCTTGTAGCCAACCCTTCAAGAAAGATGGTAGAATTCGTGTGATCTGCGTCAAAATTGCGACGAAACCAGATATCATTCTGAGGAACCAAACTGTCTGTGGGCACAGGTTTCACAACAAGATTGTCACCGATAGTACCATCCTATTAAAAAGTAAAAATGTTACAATCAGTTAACGAGCAGAAAATGTTGTATAGAGTTACTAGAATCATTTATTCTTTAGTACTCTACATCTGTTTCTAATTTTTACTTTATCGTATACGAAGTGTACAAAGAGAAAGTATTGTAATCATCAGAAATTCGAAATCGAGATTTTGACGCATCTCCACGTTTTAGACATCTCTGAGTCGGAAAAACACAATTTTGGAATTATGGCTGTCTGTGTGTCTGTGAACACGACAACTCGAAAACTATTAGAGTTACAGGGAGGGACGAAATTTCTTATGCTGACATGGCGAAAAGTCATCTTAAATCGCCTGGGACGATATGTCCCAATCGTATAGTCGACTGAGATGATACGTTCTAATCGTATACTCGGCTGGGACTGTTCCAGTAAAACATCTATAAAACTCTCTTTGCCGCCATAAGATGAGTATATTAGGGAAACAAATTTACAGCTCCGTAGCAATAATCTTGTACAATTTGATCACTGATGGGATATATTGCCCCACTGTTAATTACGATTGGGACAATATATCCCATGAAAAGTAAAAAGCCTAAATTATCACTTAATAAGAACTATTTTACACTAAGTGTACTTATTGTAAATTTAACAAATAGACCAACTGAAACTCGAGTTATGTGCTTGCTCAAAAACATGTCCGCCATTCGCAATCTGAGAGTGTTTCCAAGTTTCTTTATTCCCTAATTTCTTAAGGAGACCGAAAACATCAAAACCCATGTAAAAGTGGTTATTTATTTACCAATAGGGAATGAAGTCTAATATCCGGGACGTATATTCCCATTAGGGACGAAAGGGTTAAAGTGTGAGTGCGCTAACCGCGGGCCAAGGACTGAAAAGGAGACCCGAAATAAAATAAAAAAAATCTTCTCACCAGAGATATTTTTATCGCTTCCTTATCTTTTCATTTTGAAATTAAAATACATAACTGCAATAATAAGTAGTCTACTGCATTACATTGGTAAAATTTCCTAAATTTTGGTATACGGTTAAGTATCAACAGATCGTCACATTTCTCCTTATAAAATTCCTTAAAAATGCCATGACAAACATTTTATTAATAATGCGCCTTTAATTTCATTTATAAATCATATTTAATGGTTTGTTTAGGAATATCTTCTATAACATTTAAAGTAAATCATCATTTTCAAGTTTTAAAACTATATACACGTATTGTAAAACATAGAACAAGGTATATTTTGTAGGCTAATAAACTAATAAAAATTAAATTATAAAATATAACTATTAATAAAATATAATTAGAAAGATTAAAAATTCTTGAAATTAAATTTTAAAACATAATGACTGACAAGGCGAAAAGCACAAATTGATATGTGTAATGCTTTTAGACGGCCCCCAAAAATTTTAGCGCCAGGGTCCAGCAACCAGCTTAATCCGTCCCTAAAGGTGTGTTTTGCAGCCAACTGTCCTGATCTGACATCTATAAAAAACTCAAAAATCTGAAGCTAACGGATTAGACTCAAAATTTGATACAGGTTTAGAGTTTTTGTGTTAATATCACAAAGCAAACATCATTTATCATTCATTGTATTTTTAAGTTACAGTTTTCTCATATACACTCAGGAATAATTCCAAACAACTGTTTTTCTGACTCTAGGAAGCCTAAAACGTGAAGATTCATTAAATTGTCAGCTTGAGTTCATGGCTTTTGTATTCAAATCTCGGAAAAGAGGCAAGAAAATGGCATTCATTCTTACCATCTGTATTTGACCATTTTCTCCATGTCGAATGGTGACAGCAGTCATCTTATCTATGTCTTGGTATGCTCTTCCTAGGTCATTAACCTAAGAGTATAAAATAAAAATTTTAAGTATGACTTAGTGCTAGTTGAAAGGCTGATGGATATTTATTAATGAATGAAGGAAGATTAGCAGTTATTGGTATCTATATTAATAAAAGACAGGATGAAAAACATTTAAAAATGTATAAAACTCATTATTTCAATTCTACACCGCTCAAAATTATAAGCTTGGTGATTGAAGTTAAAACGATTGAAGAAATTAGCCCTAAAGTGAAGAAACCAGAGATTTCAGATCTGTAATTCTGGAGAAATTTTGTTTGTTGAATTAAAAGGCTCATTGTTGCCTCTTTACAGAAATTTAAATTTCTTTGTCTCGAAAGTTGGTTTTTTTAGGTACATTTCACACAATGTCACTGTGATACCCCTCTGTAACTAGTCAGAAGGAGTTAATTTAGTCGCAGAGAGTCAAAATCGTCCGTCTGTCTGTCCTGGACTATTACCAAATGTTGAAACCGAAGATAATTCGTCATAAACTTATTCATTCATAAACTGATAGCCACTCCAGACAGCCAAGTTTAATAGCCGGATACCTTAAAGAACCGATGTGGGACAAGAACAATGGGAAAATAACATTGGATATGATACAAAAGTGTTAAATTCAAGTACACCCGAGTTTTTACAACCTTACCATCCTAATTCAAGTCTTCGAATTATCCAGCTCTCACATTAGTCAGAACCGAAGGTTAAACCTCTTATAGTCTCCAAGACAGAACTGGTACATATGCAAACCGTTCGCTAGACATTCATTGATATTATTTTCACGACGAACTATATTTGAACCATGGAGATGGAGCAAACCCACCGGTAACCATCAATCATCACTTTTCAGTAGTCAAGGAAGAAGGGGGGAGGATCTTTGTGAATTCTATGGAATACGCCTTGGTTTGAAAATTCGACATTCCAGCTCAGCGTGAGCTCTAGTCGAACGACGAACTACACACGGACATGTCCCAATGTGAACTATGAATTCCTTTGTGTTCGCTGAAAAGCTGACAGAATTTAAATCGCATAGAGCCTTTCATCTGGCCCTAAACCCGGTTCCAACTTACGAACCAGTTGCTACCGAACGGTTCGAAAGTGTATATGTGCTCCCCTTTTCATCTCCTCCGTGCCAATCCAGCATCAAAATAAAAGCACTTATTCTGTAGCTATCCAAGAAGCACTTCAGAAAATCACTCAAATTATATCCACCATCATGCAAGAAATGTTGTCCATTATGCAAATGCTAATAGCAAACTTACAGTTACAGCCATCGGCTTAGGATGCCAATCCAAGATTGGTTACAAAAAAATAAACTAACAAGGTCTCTGAATTCAGATCTTCCTCAACATCATCTCCAACTAGAACTGCTTCTAGCCCTGGGTCTCGAATGAATATCTAATCCAAGCATGAAAATGAATTAGTCAAGAGTAAGAGATGGCAGTGAAATTGAACATAAGAGTATTTAAGACCGGTCAGTGAGCTGGAGAGGATGCACTGCCTTGTTAGAAACTGTTTATGAACTGGTTGCAATATCCTACCCCAAATTCTTTTTAATTAAAGAATGTCTGAAGCTTTTTTGCTTCAATGCAAAAAATGGATGCAGTATCCTACCTCAAATTCTTTTTAATTAAAGCATATCCAAAGGCTTTTCGCTTCACTCTGGTCTGAAAAAAGAAGATGGTGGCATTACTTAGTAGGGTACCATTTTTTTTTTGTCTTGATAGAATCAGATCGGTGAATCTTTTGATGGCGATTTTCCTTTTTTTAAGCGGATTGAAAAGAATTTTGGAATGAATAGAGGATAATAGCCTTTTCAGGAGTAAATCCCATCAACCCCTTCAATCCATCAGTCTTGTCTCTGAACAATAATTCATTCGATCAAAATCCCGTTGATTACATCAAGATCAGTTTTATCAAACTTTCAGTAATTTGCTTGACTTAATTCCTGCTGGTATGGAATAATTTTGGTTTTGACTGTTTAACCCCTTAAGGATTTCATTTTTTTTCTTGCTATCTAATAAGATACTCCTCCTGTTTTGGAAAGGGGGTTGTCGTTTTCATTCATCTAAGAAAGCATAGAATACTTGATATGCTTATGGATTCTACGTAATTTTTGTGTCAAATTATAAAGCTAATCAATGATTAAATTTTAGTTTATAAGCCTAAAAATGTGATAATTCGATGCACGTGAATATCACGGGCGCGAGACTTAAGGGGTTAAGTATAGATGCGCATTTTTCATTTCAGGAAACTTACCTCATCCGTCACTTCTGTGTACTGGATTCCCGTGTCTGTCATCTCTGCCGCGTATGTCTTTGCGTATTTCAGTTGATTTTCGAAGATTTTGTTTCTTTTCAGGTGTAGGTGAATGTCTTTCCCGAAAGCAGAGAGATGGACGTCTTCCACTTCATTATCATCGACACTTCTTTTCGAAAGTGTTTGGAGCTGCACAATTTCATACTCTGGAACTGAAAGAGATAACAAAAAAAATTTAAGAATTCTGATGCAGAACATTTGTTCTATGTATCGGATACATAGAACAATATACGAAAAAGCCTGTTTTCTCCATTAATTTCCATTTATACGAATTGATGATTTAAATCGAAGAAGGTGTATTAGGATACAGACCGTAACAGAAAAATAAGTTTGAGATCCCGAGTGAAAGAATAAAACAAGCATAATGATCGGCATTATGCTTAAAACCACCTCAAAAATCATCAAGACTGTTAGCTAAATTAAATCTAAATAAATGTGAAGAGAAATGATCGTGGATAATTAATAAGTGTCAGTTATTAATCGTTATTGGGCGTATAATCCCACATACGCTTGGTGGATGGATAAAGAATGTATCCAAAATTCACTAAATTTTAGGCAAATGCGTTGTTTAGAAATCTTTTTGATAAAACAGGCTGGAATTTCTAATATTTGCTCATATTGGATGGCAGTCTTAACAAAATGGTCTACAAGTTCACTCCCTATCTTTGATCCAGGTGAGAATGACATGACTTTGAATTCGGAAATTTTATTTTCGTCATCTACAGATTACAAATTTGTGTTTGATTTTAATACTTTTTACTGTTTGGATGGAAGACAAACTCTCAGTGAAGTTTTATTTTGACTCCAATCTTTAAGTTTTATTCTTGCCCCAAAATTAAATGCTAAACATTCGCTCTGCAAGGCAGAATTAAATGAGTTCGAGCTAAAGAAAAGAATTGGTAATGTTATATTATTTTTTAAGTATTCAACTTTGTCACCAAATCTGGAACCATGGGTGTGTAATTTAAGCAGAATCTAAATGAGTAAATTTCTCGTCATCAGGTTTGATATCAATTCTGCGTTTAAAATAATCACAGAATGGAAAGCATTCAAAACGGTTTGTTTACAACAGCATATCTTGTAAAAGATAAAAGAGAAGAAATAAATTCATTACCTTGTTCATAAGAATCAATGTGAAATATTCGTTTCAATGTAGCAGGATCTAATCGGCTGTGAATCTAAAGGGGAAAAAACCATAAGAATAAAAAATGCTAACATTAACACATCACCCCTCGGAAAACGAAATAAAATTTAAATAGTTCTTTATAAAATTTACCATCAAAGTTATTTCCGAAATTATTTACTCCTTATAACTCATAAATCCGAACATTATCTCTTCAAATCATTCTATTTTTCTGGTTTGCTTTGAAGTTGACTGGCGCAAGAGACAATATACTGGCTATACTGCGCCAAACAAGTTTTTACTTTCCTTTAAGAAATTTACTCAGCTATATACACAGTTAAAATAGTTTCAAAGTAAAAGAATTCAATCTGATCACAATTAAAGTGATAATGAAATACAAAAGGCCAAAATAAAGCATAAAAGTAACTTTAAATAAGGGTATAAAATCCTACGGGCTTTAAAAAGGCAAAAAGGCCAACTTGTGCGTGTCTGCCAAGTAACATTGTCAATGTCACTGCGATTGTCTGGAAGTGAAATAAGCGTTCCGTTATTTCACTTCACTTATTCATTGAGCATTAAAATATGGTGTAAGGTCTTAGCCCAGTGTTACCGGTGTCTGATCAGAGATCAACAGACACAGAATTATAGCACATCAAAATTTAATAAAACTTCTTGATTAATGGCCTATTTACAGGGCACATTTACAAATGCTTTGTACATTCAAGAATGAGGAAATAATCCCTGATATGCATCACGAGAGTCAATACTGAACGTGACTGGACTTAGTCGCAGTTACTGAGGTGAGTTTACTCGTGAAGCAAATGATGATTAGTTCAGGAACTGTGAGAGAACTGCAAATCTTAACAACTCAGGGCGAGTTTCGTAGACACAGAGGACCGGTGGATGAAATTGAGGTTGCAGGACGCTCAATAATTGCAGTAATCCACCACAGGGCTTTTTATAGCCAGGCTCTGACTAAAGGTGTACTCAGGATGAGTAAGAGATACCGGAGTCGGTATTTGATAGCGAGGTTATGCAAAACGCCGGCTAAGTTCCCGCGATCCACCAAAGGGATGCTATTATTCAATTCCACAGCTCACCAAAGGAGCTAGCCTAGCCAAGGATTTGGCTAAAATCACGGGGTCAATAAGAGCCTGTTTCATCAAAGTTCAGATTCCACAAACCAACACCACGGAATAGCACCCCGTGTGTTTACTTCTCAGCTCTCGTCTCTTCTCCGATCGTCTTCCCTTCTTAAACACCTAGATGCCCTGGGGTTTTCTTGTGTGGTACGTTGTCGTGGGAACGAGGGAAGGGGAGACTTCACAATGGGGTATTTTTCTGGGACTTCTTTCTTGAGATCAGGAGGTAGAAGCTTCAAGTCTTTTATTATAATAGAATTTTACTTCTTAGTGTCTGGTATGTTCTCGCTTTGATGTAGAAAAGTTTGGGATTAGGCTTCTGTAGGTGTCGTCATTGTTATTTAATCAACATACAAACTAACTAATGTTTGCAAGGACGATTTAGGCCCCGCAGGAGCCTATAGGCAAGACAAGTTTTGGAACCTTCCCTTCCTCAACTTCCCAAACCAAATATATTTTGTTGATTTTTCATTTAATCTCTATACAAGCAGTGTTTACCCTTAAAGGCCCAATGTTTCCTCTAATCAACATACCCAAATTTGCTTTTTAAAATCTTGAGAATAAGACTGAAGCTCTTGTTGCCAATACAATAAATACTGAAATTTTTATTAAATAAATTTAGAGCATATAGATGGCAGCCTGAGTGATGATAAAAAAAATTGATGTTTTTCACTTGAGGCTGCATCTTTTTTGCTTTAATTGTATAAGTTTGAGAATACCATATTTTATTCTACAATGTTGAAGGAAATGCCTTATCCGTATTAATATTTATTAAAATTCATCTGTGTTTGACATTATATAATTTTATCAAGGAAATTTTTTTCTGAAATAAAGCCCAGTGTTGCCAGTTGGTAACAAACTATCTTTAGCCATAAACCATACTTAAAACCAAATAGCATTTTTTAAAGTATTTTTCCCGTGTTTTATTCAAGAAAAGAACGTAAAAGAACATTTTAAAATAAATTTTTAAAAAATCGTGCTTTTAAGGGTTAAGTAACAGATTTAAGGAAAACTGAAATAACAAAATATTTAATTTCGGGTCACCTTCGAAAGAGTGGATTTCACTATCACGCAAATGAAAAAGAAAAAAAAAAATGCAAAATATAGAAGAGTAATTTAAAGAAAAATGATAAAAAACACAATTTCTTTTTAGTCTAACTAAATACTCTAATACAAAGTTTTCAAAACTCTTGAGTTAGTCAACTAATGCGAAACAAACTGGCCCATACGGAATCTGCGAATTTGAAAATATTAAAAAAAATCCTAAGAAAAATATTCTGAAATTTAAGCGATACTTGATTTTAATTTGAATAAGCTCGCGTTCTCGGCTGTTGTAAATTAAATCAAAGCGCTAAATTAAATAAATTAATAACTTTGAAAATAATACAAGAATAAGATCATGAACCCCCCCCCCCCCCTCCAAAAAAAAAAGTTGGGAGGACAATTGTCTACTTTGCCTATTTGATAATTCAGCACTCTCTCTATTTGATAATTCAGCTCGTCTGCAATCCTCAGCGTACTTTCGAAAGAGAAAATTGCCTCTTTGAATCGATCTACCAAATCAACCAATTCTATTAATCTATACAAAATTTACCTAATGAAGTGCCGTTCATTTTATTGATTTTATAAAAAAGTCTCTTCAAAGTTCGAATTCGATCTGGAGTATAGTTATCTTTCCGTAATCCCGCAGATATCAGTCCAACAGACAGCAGGAGGCCCAACCAAAGTGTACGGTACGACGCCAAACTTGAATTTTTTTTTGGCGATAAATCACCAAATGTGGTAGGTAACCCAATGGTTTTCTATTGCAACTAAGGATTTTCTATTGCAACTTTGGCGAGTTTTCCATGATTTGGCACCAGCTTGGCGAGGGATGTACCGTATACTTTGGTTTTACCCAGCCGAATTAACGAAAGTGCCGGATTAGAGGGTCTTCAGTTAAAAATGCATTTTTATTGCACAAAATATACAGAAAAATATGCTATATACAGGGTGCACCCAAATGAAGTGACATATTTCAAAAATTAATTTTTAAAAAAAACTGAAAATGTTGGAACTACGATTTTTTTAAAAATGAGAGTGCATCGCAAATGTTTTTCCCCAGATAGGTAACATGCCATTTCGGTGGTCTACGGTGTCGTAAATTACTGGAAATCAAAAATTTGTTTAGAGCCATTAGCTGAGAGCTGGAAGAAAAATAAAAGCATGTATTTATAGGGAATTTTACCCTCTTTAGTTTGTTAATTCATACGTCGTGTGAAAACTGAAGAGTTTTTGTGACATTCAAGAAAAACTAAAAAAAGAAACCAGAAAACACCCATCGGCTTCTGCTGATCGGTAGCCATTGCGTACGGAATTTTCTCGCTGTAACAAATTTAGAACGGCGTAACGCTGCGTTACCTATCTGGAAAAAAACTTTTTGAGATGCGCTCTTATTTAAAAAAAACCCCATAGGTCCAACATTTTTAGTTTTTTTTATTATTATTAATTTTTGAAATGTGTGACTTCATTTGTGTACACCCTGTTTGATAAACCTGACAAAATCTGAGCAATAGCCTATTGCTTACGTCATTCCATATCGGCATGCAGTAACTTGTTTTTCCTTTCACGCTCTCCATTCGCCTTACTGAAAACGCCAGATTACGGAAGGGGCCGGATTGGTGAATTGCCGGACTATAGAGAGATCGCTGTATTTATTTTCTCTATGCTTATCCGATAATATTTATTTTTGAAGCTCATAAAATTACTTCTATTCAGCTCATCCGAAATTTTATGGCAATTTTGTAAATCGGTGATTATAAGAAGAACATAACTGAATATATTTAAAATAGCAGTTCTGTTTTTCGTCTATTAATCCATTATCTGCCACAAGGGTCACTTTTATCACACTTGGAGGGGGGAGGGGATTCGTGAAATTGTGACAGTTTGTGACAAGGGGGGGAGGGGGTAAAAAGAAGTGTGACATCACACATTTTGGTTAAAATAAAAACATTTAAAATCAGCAGATTAAATTTCGAAGTTATTTTGAAATTACCAGAATTTGAAGGTATTTTTTTAATCGGGGCTAATACAACTTTCATGTGATTTTTTTTTCACTTATATTCCTTTCTTTTCAAAAAAGGCATTCAGGGTAGGTTCTGAGAATATGGTAGCAGCAGAAATTCCTTTACCATTAGAAGAAAACCTCCCTCTGTCACACCCTTGAAATGTCCAACAAAAGATACGTCTCCCCACCTGGGTGAGTGGTAGAACTCGTAGTGGCACAAACAGTTTGAACTTATTGAGGCGTCTTTTTTTAAATTCAATCTGTTTAAGAGTATTTTGTGTTCAAAGATAATATTTAAACCAAAATATTTCAAATTCCAAAATACTACTGTTTTCATTTGCTCTTTTATACTAATATTTTATTACTATTTTATATTAATTAGGTTTTTCGTTGTAAACCTTAATCTTAATTCATACAAAATAAGTACACTTATAATCATCATTATTGTTATGCTTACAAATGTCATTAAAATACATAGTTAAAGTTAAAAAATGAAATTTGAAATATGATCTACAACGTAGTGCTTTGTTTCTGAACTGCAAGTATATGTTTATGTAATATAGCGCGACATGTGACAAAGGGAGGAGTGGGGTATAGTGAAGTGTGACACTTTGTGACAAAGGGGGGAGGGGGTCAAAAATATTGAAAAAAAAAATGTGACATCATTTATGGACAGCCCCCAACCTTATTACTTCACTTTTTCAAAAAAAGTTACAGTTATACGATAAAATGAATGAAATATGAAAGAAAATGCTATTACTGATTTTTTAAAAATTAAACCGATTAATTAACTTCACTTAATTAACTTAAAAAGATAATTAACTAGAATTAATTATATTTTTAACAAAAAAATTATTTTTATTAGATTTGCACCTTTTTTAGCAATTAGATCAACATTCATATACAACAATCAAAGCTAAAAATTGCCCTATTTAGATGAAAACAAGCGTCCCAAAAAAGGGGCCAATGGCAGATAATGGGTTAAAGAACAACTTCTAAGCATTCTTTCCTTTTAGTAGTAGTGAAAAAGATTATAAAAAAAACGCCAGAGGAAAAGTTTGTTTTCCGATTATTTGCCCATATTTATTGTTACTTTTATGAATTACATTTAAGATTGTTTTTTCATAGGGTTGGCTTTCATTTGTGAAAACAATATTTAACTATTTGAAAAGTGGTAACTTTTAACGTTTTTATATTCAAAATTACCTAAACAGCTTTTTCATACTTACTGGTGAACCTATAAATGCTGAAGTGGCACCACTCATAACCATTAGGAGTGTAACGCAGAAAAGAAAATTTGCACACGAAATTACCAGAGTTGTCATCTCTTTCATAAGAAGAATCCAATCGGAAATTGAAGCTAGGAAAAGAAACGTAGTTATAAAATTTGTCTTAACAAATATCTTATAAAAAATAAAATAAAAGAAATAAATATTTCTATTTCAAAGATAAATATTGTAAAAAAAATGACGGGAGGCAGTCTTTTTCAAAAAGCCACTGATGTTAAAGGCGTATGACTACTTTACTCGCGTGACTCTTTTCCGATCTGAAAAAATTTTTTGTAACTTCTGTTGTTACCCTTTATCTCTAAAATAAGACATTAGTTATGTTTTTAACATATGTCGTTACCGAGATATAGAGGATCTCCCATACAACGTTTCTCGTGACGTTTTGGTGTGTGAATCAAATTCCTTCCTGAGACCTCAATGGCAGGAATGTAGTCCTGCGTTAAAAAGGGAGACGTTATATTTTTCGTAAAGTCAGATGACTCACATGGGAAAGAATTTTAATTTATTTCAAAACACATTTTAGTACTGTTAATTATGGATAAAAATTCAAGAAAAATAACTGCAACAAGATTTTCACGAAATGAATTTAAACTAGCGGCTTTTGCTGCACATTTAAATTCAGTTTTCGATAAAAAACTGGTATAAAAATCACAAATTGCTGGAAACATCTTCTACAAGAATAAATAAAAATTTCTGATCGATTGAAATTAATTATTTAACCAATTGCATAAAAAATTTTAATAAAGAAAAATTGCAATTACATGATACATTTCTAACATTCTTTTATTTCTATTTTCATACAATTATTTTGCTCTGAAAAGAATATTGTAAACCAAGTTTTTATGTATTTACTCAAAACTGACATCATTGCATAATTTGAAAAATTATACTTTACAATTCAAGTTTAAAATGAGTCGTTCTTTCGTAATTATAATATTTTAAGAATAAATCGCGCAAAATTAAAAAATAACTGACAAGAAAAGCCGTAAAACCTTAAAATTTAATAAAAATAAACTTTTAATCATTTTGATACGCTCAGTATAACAAGTAATAATTAAATTAAAATTTTGTCTCTTTTCTCTCAACACAGTTTTGAAAAGGACAAAGGTTGCTTAATTAGTGTATTTAGGAACAGGCAATATCGAAATTTTAGAAATAAAAGCGCTTTTTTTATACACAATGAACATGAAACAAACTCAAGGTGAAAAATATGGAATTTTCTTACAATATTTTCAAAGTGCCATTTCTGTTTCCAGGCGCCTAATTATTGGTCAAATTTTCAAATCTTATATAGACTGAAATGTATTTTAGAGATTGAAATATTAAATGAACAGACTCAAGGTGAAAAATCTGGAATTTTCTTGCAATATTTTCAAAGTGCCATTTCTGTTTCCGGGTGCCTAAATATTGGTCAAATTTTCAAATCTTATATAGACTGAAATGTAGTTTAGAGACGAAAAAAAATCAACTTTCATGTCAAAAAGGGAATCTGAATGCAGAATAAAAATATTTTTTTTTATCTTACGGAATGCATTTTTGTTTCAGGTAAGTTTATTAGCACCGTATGAAGAAAAAAAGATTAGACGCTGTTAGAACAGAAACAGTCAACACAATATCCATAATTATCATTAGTTACATATTTGTTCAGAGTTGAATAGTATGAGGCACTTTCCTGGAAGGATTAATCGAAAAGGGCATCGAATTTAACGGCCTTTGCGATAAAAAATATATCGAAAAAAATGATATGAACAAAATTATTGAGTCGCATAGTAAAAATCGGTGATAACTTCTTAAATGATTAAAGTTATTGTTTTGACTCGGATTAATTAAATAAAATATGATGGAAGAATAATTTCTTCAGTTATAACCTATTAATGTAAAATTAAATTATGTTTTTCAAGTATGATACATAGAGTATAATTGAATTCCTTTAAAAATCCGGGCACTTTAAGGGCTTAAAATAAATTAAATGTTAAAATATTCGAAAAATAGCAGAATATAAATTCTTACCTCTAAATGGAACTGGGCAATTAAGCTTTGTTAAGTGCAGGAGAATGAAAATATAGTATTTTTCAGGCTTCCAAAATGTTCACCGGCACGATGCTTTAAAGTACGAACGATATACTCGTGGTTCTAATATTCTTTGGTTGCATCTCAATAACCCTAGTCTCAACAACGCATGCGCGATTCAGACGAATCCACTTTCCGAATTAGTATGACGGCAGACAATATAACAGCTTCATTCTGTGGATTTACACGAGGACAATACCTGCAGTACAATAAATTGACGCATGCGCTGGAAGATCGGGCATGCGCAGAAAGGATAACGCATGCGAAGAAAAGTGAAGAAAGCATCTTCTTGTCCCGACGGGGCAACTATATGCTATTGTACCGCATGTGTTGGCCTCATGTAAACCCACATACCTTTCCATCCCTCATCTAGTTTTACTCCTTTCAAGAATAGACGGTAAACAACAATGCAACAAAATACAATAGGGGAGGGCTTACATTGGGGAGCTCAACTGGAAAACCAGTAGAACTTTTCAATCCATGACAAATACATTATCGTTTGCAGATATCTATCATTATACTTCAGGACATAATTTTACATTAAGTTTCAGTTTTGCGGAGTTTTATCATAAGGATGCATTCGGCTGCAATTTTTGAAAGTACATTAATAGCATAGCATTTAATGTCCAGTATTGGACTGAAAAAATTCCGAAAAATTTTTTCCATCGAACGAAAATATTTTTCCAAGTAAAAATATTCAGTGAATAGGGTAGGTTCCAGAATATTATTTACTTCTATAAACAAAATTAGGAAGTAAATAAAACAGCTGTTTATAGCTAAAATTTTCACATCAAACTGCTACCGCTTCTTTTATTTTTTTGTGGGGTTATACACAAATTTTGATCAAACCTTTGCTGTTTTGTCATTCGAAATAAATAAATTGAAATTCAAAAAGGCAAGAAAAATGTGGTTAGTGACAACTCAATTTGACACTACCGCGAAAGACCCCTATCATAACATCAGTAGCGTAACTAGAATGGAGCAGGTAGGGCATGTGCCCTGGGCGCAGTGGCCAGGGGGCGCAAAATTAAGGAATTAATTGGTTTTATTCAAAAGAAAAGTAGTTTTTTGTAGCTCTTATTCCCAATATTCTTTAAGATTGAAATGGTTTCAACGAAGTGTGGCAAAATCTTAAGGATACAGTCATTTTTACAACCTGGAAACTTCAAGTTGCGATAAAATAACAAGTAAGATTATGTTTCAGAGATTTTCTTCCCAAACCCCTATCAATGAAATTAAAAGCTGGTTTAAAAGGAAGGTCCTTTACAGAGATTTGTGTCCCGGTGGGGTGGGAGATAAGAGAAGATTGTTCGAATGATTATCTCTGGGGGGAGGGGGTTGATGGTTTCTCATAGTATGCTTGATTCATACTGACGGGGTATCAGTTTCTTCGGAAGTTGGTGATAAATGATTAGCAAAAGTGTCATTTTTGTTTTCAGTCAGCATTCAGAAAAAAGGGAATGACGGAAAGTATACCTCAATTTCTTTGAGTAGTGTAAGAGCACCCCAACAACTTTGAAAGACGTAAATTCGCTATACTAAGTACTTTAGTACTGAATAATTGTATAACCTGTATGATGAAAAATAGAGATTATTTTAAATTTTATATCGTAAAACCTAGATGGAATTGTTCTGCCAAATGTAAACAAGCAAACAAAGAAAAAGTACCGAGAGAGAGAGAGAGAAAAAGGTCTCAAAAAGTTTTGCAATTGTGGGTAAAAATAATCAGTCCGTATTGACGTCGAAATCAAGATTAATGAAATCGATTTCTTTAATAATTAAAGAGAACAAATACATAAAGAAGAGAAATTCAATTCTTGTAGTAATGTGAAACGTTTTCTTTCCTCACTGAGTTACGCTATTGTCACCAATTAATTTTACTGTTAATAAACACATTAAAATTTGCCTTGACAATCAAATAATTAAACTACCAATACTCAACCTAAAATCAGTATTTAAATATGTAAATACGGCAGTCATTTTGTTTGTTTGTAATCTTTATGTTTAGTACATATACAAACATTTTAGTACTAAAGTATTGTAATTATAAAAACTTTTGTTTCATTAAAAGCCAGAAAGGTTAATTTATAACATTTCGAATACAATAAAGCCTTCAAAATTTTTCAGAAATAATGTATCATTTTGTTATGCACATAAATAATGTCTGCTAAAATAATAAAGAAGTGCACTTTTGCATGTCATAGACAAGTTATCAACGTTATAATTTTAATTCATGTTGGAATCAGCATTTTTCTTCCCTGCAATAACACATCCCCTAATTTCGTGCAAAGAATTTTAACTTTGTCATAAGATGCTAGGTAAAACATTATTTAACTTAATTAGTTGTAAATTTTGATTATTATATTTAAATATAAGTATGAAATTATATGATGAATTATATTATGAAAATTGTTAAATATATATATTACTATGGCTTTTGTATGATTTTATCTATGTTATCAAAAGATTTACTTCAATGTTTCGAGTTTTTATATACTGTCTATGGGTAAAAAAGTAGTGTATGCTATTTATTTCATTTTTATTCGTAGTTGCGTGAGTTTTTTCAATTTATTAATAGATTTGTTCACATTTTATATTATTTTTCAAATACGAGTAAATGAAATGCATCTTTTATATATATTTTTCTAATATATCAAAAGTTTCTCACAAAAAGCTTTGATTTTCTTATTTAAGCCATATTTAAAGGATTAAAGTTAAAACGCACCAGATTTTTTTGTGAAAATTTAGCGAAATTTTGTTAAAAAATTTGTAATGCGTAAATCCTATCAACTAAATTTTTTTCATATTTTATTTTTTAAGTTTATTTGCACTTTTAATCGTTGCACTCCCCGGTATAAAGTTTCCGAAAAGAAAATGAGGATCACATTTCAAAAGAAAAAAGAGGGGGCGGTCGCAGTTTCAGTAATTGCCCTGGACGCCATTTTATGAACGGTCCGTTATATTATTTTGAATATAATCATAATGTATCTAAAAGTAATCCATATTTTGAAATACTATTTAGTTTTGTTTGTCCTAATAGTTATAATATGCTTAGAAGCATGTATAACATCATTCTCTGTGATGCGATCCCTCAAAGCTTCAGTGACATAGCGAGGTAGGAGTGTGATAATCTAATTTTTCATAATATAATATTTTTGCTTTATATTCGGAATTTCACTGATGAATTAATTTAACTTCTCGTCGATTCTTTAAATGCGTTAATAAAGTATTCTTCTACCTACGCAGAAATTTTCTTTAATTTTTTTTGTCATTAAGGAAATTGTGAAAATCTTTAAATTTTAACACACTAATTTAGAAAACGAGTGAAGGTATTATAGGGTAAGGGAGTGGCTGAAATTAAATATCACGACTGCCGTTTTACCTCTAGAACTGGCCCTACTTTTCACATATAGTCAGCTTGAATGGTCATTGACGAACATGAGAGAGGTAGAATTAGGGTTACCATACATCCGGATTACAAGCTCACGTACAGACTAGTGTCCGGATCTTCGAAATGTCCGGATTTACGCCAGTGTATGTTGTGACAGAGGAATTTGGTTCTATAGGGAAAATCTGATGTATTCGAAGAAACTGACGTCGTTCTGTCAATGAAAGAAAATTCATTGATTACACTGTTTACATCCATTGTTGAGGAGAAAGTGGATGAGCCTCCTTGTCCAGATTCCAGTTCAAACTGAAAATTGAAAGTTTTGCTTGAATTTTGTTTTTCATTAATATGATTTTGAATTACCAAAAAATAGTAAAATTGTATCTTCTTTGCATCCTGACGTCTTAATTTTTTTTTCGCTTCCTCAAACTCTGTGGCAGTGTTATGAAAGAAGGTTGTTGCTAGGCAGCTTTCAGGATTTTATACTATACTTTGACCAGAGCCGGTCTGAACAAAAGCGGGGCCTGGTGCATAGCTGACTTGCGGGGCCTTGAAACAAATTTCGTACAACCAAATAATTTATTGCTTTTTTGCTATTTATTGCATTGCACAGTTTGGTATAGTTACGATTAAAGGTATACATGAAAATGATAAATAATTAAATTATTTTTGCAAAGTTCTACCACATACAAATCGTTGATAAATCAAATAAAAAATAATTGCTTCATAAATGCAATTTGGTATGCGAGTTAATAGAATAGGTTTTACAATATGAATTTTTTTTAAAACTTTTTTACATGTTTTATAACAAATGCGTTGGCAATATCATCACGATTTAGTATTTTGGTTAAAAAGATTGGATAGATAAAATGGATAAGCAAATCAATCGTTCGTCACTAATGCTAGATCTCAATAGATTTTTTTTATTCTTTTTAATCTTGAGAAAGATTTTCCTGCAGGTAGGCCGGTAATTAACAAGGTCAATATAATTTTAGAAAGGAAGCAAAATTTAGATACAATTCAAATAAATTATTTTGATATAAATATTGTAAGATTTGTAATATTATGTCCTGGAAGACAAAACTTGTCGGCAAATTTTGATTTCGTTAAATAAATCAATGAAATTCTGTTCATTTTCGTTTCGCAAAATCTATCAGCGGCGCGATGCCCTCAGAAACGAGGGGTCTTGTGCACTCGCACCGTTCAAACCCCCTCGGGCCGGCCCTGACTTTGACCTTCCAAGACCCTTCAACCCCCCTCCCCCGCGTGTCCGGATTTCAACGAAAAAAATCATTGTAACCTTAGGTAGAATGGACAATGATTCTTTGTTCATGGGTGGTAATAAATTCATTCCCACTCTAAAGTCGAGTAAAAGATCAGTACCACCCTCCGAAACAGTTATGGTAACGACGACCTCTGTTACCAAAAGCAACCTAGTGCCTATACAAAGCATAAGCATACACTGTAAAAAAAATCCCGTAAAATTTACGGTTTTAAACCGGCAGCTGGGTTGGTTGTGCAAAACCGTAAAAGTTACGAAGTAAATCCGTAGGCACAACGGTTTTTTACCATACAGGAACAAGTTTTTCCCGTAAAAGTTACGAAGTAAATCCGTAGTCACAACAGTTTTTTACCGTATGAAATTAAGTTTTCTCCGTAAAAAGTAAGTCATCGAAGTAAGTGACGTTATCGACTGAGTTGAGTTGTTTTTCTCCTTCTGTCCGAGTTGAAATGTGCTGATGCGTATTATCAATTAGGAATATTAATTAATCAAGGCTTAATTATTAATTTCAATTAGTTTAATTAATATAATTCTTAATTGAACTTACTTGGACGATTTCGATGCAAGATGGTGACAAAACTTCTAACTCCGCCGAGCCGGGGATCGAAACAGCGTTCATAGAAATAAAATGCAGTCGCTCTAACCACTAGACCACCGGAGTCTTCCTAAAGTGAAGTAAAAATAATCTATTTGAGTTTTAAAGTCACTATAGCTCTAGTGGCGCCACCTAGTGGTGTAAAAATCAACTATTGCCAGAACACGTGTTTTAAGGTTAGCTTTCATGAGTGACAACAGGTTACTGCAACATGTGTAAACAATAGCGGAGATGGAACCCTATTAAAAACATGAAATGAATGCAATAAAATTACATTTAAGAAAAGGGAAAGTTATCGTACGGAAAGCAATACCGTATGACGAAAAATAGAATTTGAACTGACGGTTTTAAACCGTTTATGGCTGGAGCGGAAAACGGTGAAAAACCGTTTTGTCAACAAAACAGCTTTAAACCGTCAAATATACGGAAAAAGTCCCGGAAACAAACGGATATTTTTTACAGTGTACAATAGCTGCTTTCAAAAGACTAAGAAGAAAAGGATAACCTTGAAATGCCCTAGTGTTGCTGTTTCGATAGCTGGAGCTTCACAAGTGCCCTAAAAGATCGCAGTTGTTTCAGCTTTTTCAGTCACATAATGAAAAAAAGTTAGAAAATTACCAAAATTTGACAGTTCACAGAGTCATTTCATAAGCCGAATGAATTAAAAAGAAATTTAAAAAATTGTACTCGGGTGTGGGTTTAAAAAAAACCCGTTATTTTAGGAAAAGGAATATGAACTCACGAAATAAAAAGCAATAATTAAATGTATGAAATACTTGCTTGATTCTAATTACTTTTCCGATAAAAAAAAATCGGATATGTGAACCTGGCCTTAACTGCTGCCCCATACCTAAGTGAGAGAGTGGGAACATAGACAGCTTAATTTTCTGCCAATTTCTTCAAATATATATATGTAACATCATTAATGAAAGTGAGGTGTAGTCCATTTTTGTAAAGGAAAAGACAGTAGTTGTTCAATCTTCTTCATTTATTTAGTTGTAGCAGATAATTCAGGTTTCAGTGAGTAAAGGAATCATAATTTGCTATTATCCATGACTAGAATTAAAGAGGTAACGCGCGAACGGCGCGCTGTTGTTAGCAGCTTACATGCTTGAATCAAAAAGGGCGGATAGGAATGCGCAGAAAGTTTTATATTATATTATATTATATTATATTATATTATATTATATTATATTATATTATATTATATTATATTATATTATATTATATTATATAAATTAATACTCTATCACAACTTTGAATTATTTCGTTAATATTTTCCAAATAATTGACTTTTAGTAAATATTTATACTTACTGATCAATTTTAACGACCAACTATTTGCTCTTAATATTTTCCTGTGTGCGGACTCATAGACCACACAACTTTTTCTAATCGTCGTTCCCAAGTCTAAAAATGAAAAAATATCGCTATCCTTCCCATTACCTTCCTACACCAGCTATATAAGTTCACATATCCAGTTTCACACTTCTAGCTTTATTATTTTCTTAGTTATCACCAGCTTTCTTTTTAAGCGGTCTGGAAGACCGCTAACAGAAAATGTGTACCAGTTTTTGTGAGTGATAGACGCAATTTATTGGATGCTTGTTTTTTGTAAATGCTAACTTGGCATCAAATTTTACAAGAAATTGTCCCGTATACCTCATTCGAAAAGAAATCGAAAATTTTGTTAGTAATTATTATGATTTAGAATATTCTAATTTTGAACAGTCAAATAGTATTGAGGACGAATGCCAAACAGAATGTGAGCTTTCTGGGATAAATATTTTAATACAAAAAAAAGAAAATACAGAAGAAATAGAAGAAGAAAACAATAGAGATAACAATAAACCTTTTACGCGCCAACGCTGCAGCATCCAATAATTGCATCAATATAACCAACCATAATTAACCAACGAATTACTATATAATTAAACAACAGAAATCATGCTTTAATAAAAATTAAAATACGTTAAAAGAAAATTATTAGAATGGAAGAAATGGAAGAGAACTCGAATGACAAACGTTCTCATATGCCACTCGCCATCGGAGTTCTAATATACATAAATTTCTGTCAAGGAGATGACTACAAAGTCAAAAATTACTCCCTCTGTGACCTGAATTTATCTGGGATAAATATAATAATAGGCGATAAAATTATAGAGTTATACATTTGATTTGCATTTGACAAAAATAGATGTAGATGAATTTGACAAGAAATGTCCCATTTATTCAAGCCGACGACGCACTCAGCTTTGGCCTACGGAAATAGTTTTCAGAATATTCTATATGTGTGCTGTAAATTCATTTAAATTGTTCAAGTTTTATTCTAAAGTTGCAAAAATAAAAAAAAATATATGCTTATATTAGCAAATAAATTGACAAAGCCCTATATTCAAGATAGGGTTACTTTCTTCCTTCTACCAAGAGAACTCAAGCAAACAATCAGCAGAGTCTTGGGACAGAATAAAAGTGAGAAAAATAATTTTTTAAATCAAGATGAAAAATTAGAAAAAAGAAAAGCATACAATGTATGTACACGCAGTGAGAACAGGATACACCTTACAAATGGAATGCAAGAAGCCAGTGCGTCTTCAGTGATCTCGAAAAATGTGTTTTGACTGTATTCCATTTTATGATTGATCTTTGTAAAGAAAGGTATCTTAATCCGTATAATGAAATTCATTGTTCTATAATTAGGATATAATTGTCAGCAATACTTACTAAAGGCATATATTTTCATGGATATTTAATAAAACTATGAAATTTCTTCATCAAAATGAAGAAAATTGTCTTTTCTATATGATAAAAATTGCGTAAAATGAAATGATTCGTGTTTTAAAAATTGATTTTAATGTATTAAAATCGCATACATATGCATAAATTATTCATAGCATTTCATAAAAATGCACAAAAGTAACTATTTTTATGAGTTTTTTTAAAAAGCGGTCTTTGAGACCGCTCACTCTAGTTAGGTCCAAACATTTGTCACAGCAGTTAAAGGTTAATAGCCTGTAGCTGTGTTTGCAACTAGACGAAATAAATTGACGAATCGGAGGTTGTAGAGGCTCGGGGACTCTCCCAAAGATTTATTTTGAAATATATCTCAAAATTGGAGGGTGGTGGGAGGCAGGCGACCATTTATGACATATCTAGTCATAGACTTTCATATAAAATAAAAATTGTCGAAATCAGTGCAGTGGTTAGTGCTGGGGGGCTGTCTGAAGGTTTTTCCCCATACATAATGTACAGTGGAGAAGCACTTTTTTTTATTTTTCTAGAAAATAGAGGGTGGTGGGGGTAGGCAAATATTAAATAGACTAGACGTCATAAGCTTCCATATGAAATAAAAATTGTCGAAATCGGTCCAGTGGTTGGGTTTTGGGGCTGCTCTTCTGGTTTTGCCAATTATTTTAAATATATAGATGCTATATTTTTTGAGTAAACATTTTGTTTCAAGACTTGTAAGTTCATTTGTTGTCAAGAACTGATTTTCCTATGATAAATGCATTCTCATAATTTTCTCCCTCAGCACAAAAAAAGTTAATGAAGGAAGGGGCAAATTAAAGGCCAAAGGCCCCAGTCTGTGAGGGAGCACCGAAATAAAGGTACTTCTTCTTTTAATCACGTGATCGCTGTTTTTTCAATTCCTTACGATTCAATTTTGGTATTAAAATCAATAAATAAAATTCCGTGTTACACTGGAAAGATTTTCTAAATTTTGATAAATAATTAGTATCTCTTTAGTAAATCTCATTGTCTGATATTATATTGTCACATTTCTATTTATACAATTCCGTAAAAATTTAATGATAAATAAAAAAATAATAATAATATCCCTTTGATTTGCAGTTATAAATCATATATCAAGGTTTGTTTCGGAAAGTTAATTTGCATTATTTAAAGTAAATCTTTAAAATTACTTTAAAAAAAATCAAGACATTGCAATTCTGAGCAGCATACACACGTTTTTTAAACGTTTTTACTAAGTTCGAAATGTAGGTAAGGTTGGAATTTTGTGATCAATTTTTCACTCACTTCTTAATGCACTAGAGTTCTGAAATTTTGTATATTTATTGGGTCTTGATGAAAATGCAATATTTTAATAATTTTAGAGCTCTCAATTATCAATTTTTGAAAAAAATGCTCAAAATTACGTTGGCACTTGGTAGATTTCAGGGGCGCCATTTATAGTAATATTTTTGAGAACTAAAATACTTTATACGGTAATTTAAATGTTTCAATAAAAATAAGTATACGATAAAGCATATAGGGTCCATTGCGAACACCCTATCAGACCTTTTTTCAATAAAATAATTACTTTAGTTAGTTGATGTATAAAATATTTATAATACTGAATTATGGCATAAATTAAAGATTAAAAACTAGAAAATAATAAATATAAAAAGATCTTTTTAAAAGAACGCTTTTACAAATGCATTAAAAAAGAAAATAATAATTTTTTTCCTCAAAATTCTGTACGTCAAAACAAAAAGCGTGAAAAGCTGAAAACAATAAGAAAAAGATATAAAACCGCAAAGCTTATCATAAGAAACGAAATGTTATTAAACATTCATCATATAAAATATATTATAAATGTGACTACAATTCTAATTTACCTACAGCTTTTCTACCTGCGTCTCACGCTTTTACGATTTTTGTTTTAACCTCAAGATTTTTGAGAAAAAATTATTTTTTTCTTTTTTAATGCATTGGTAAAAACGTTTTTTTTTTCTTATATTTATTTCATTTTAAAATGAAACACGCCATATATCTTGTAGGCTAGCAAATTAATAATAAAACGTTAAAAAAAATTAAAGAAATAAAGATACAAAATTAAAAATTAGCGAAACTATATTATTTTTAAACGTAATGTACAAGTATATATGTGTGAGCTTTAGACAGTCAGTAAGATATTTAGCATTAGGGGCGCCAACAAGCTTAATCAGCCCCTGACAGAAGGGAAAGATTTCAGAAGCGATAGTCAAGAGATAGATTTAAGATTTTCTTATCTGTTTTGCGGACAATTCCTTTATCAGAGTATGTATAGTCTCCTATACAAAACTGCAGTTAAACTTGTGTGATAAAGAAATTTGATATTGGTCTCAGTGGAAAAGTGACATTTTAACAAGTGTCAAACACACAATAAATCACTCAAGCAATTAAATCGTTCCCACAGCTGGTGATATTCCTTACTTGATTTCCCTGCGGTTTAATGCTTCTAAATAACCAAAAACAATTGAATGCATCGTTTTCCCTGTAAATAATGCCTGTTGAAAAATGCAATCCTCATAGAGACATTGCAAATTATCATAGCTATTGAAGTGTTAATTAATGAATGCAGCGGTGTTTCCAAGAAAAAAAATTGAAACACTTCGAATCCGAGATCTCTGGCTATATGCTAGCCTGCACACAGGGTCGACTTATCCGATGGTCTAAATGGGCTGTAACCCAAGGGCGCCATTGATTCAAAGGCGCTTAAACGTTTACTATACTGATTTTATTTTAATTTTGAAGCAAAAAATTCATTTAATTGTAATTTCACATACATCGAAAGTAAAAATATCATTAGGGCTTGTAACTCAACAGCTACAGATTTGTAATGACACATACACATGTATATGTCATAGGCGAATTGAGACAATCAGGCTTATTGCAAAGAGCCTGATCATTTTGCAGGTTCTTTGCAATAAACCTGGCTCCAATTTGCCTGGCGGATTGCAAAATATCCAGGATCTTTGCAATAAGCCTGATTATCTCAATTCGCCTACGACATACATATCATTTCCAAAAATATTCATATAGAGAAAATCAGTAAGAAAATCATAAACTACGCATATAAATGAAGTTGCCTACATTATAGAAGTTGGTTCGCATTTTCTATTTTATTTTGAAAAATCGCCAATTTTGCTGCTCAATTATTTTATTACGTTGGTATTTGTGTTGGACCGTAGCCTCTCAAATTCCTAGTTACTGTTCTGTTGGGACGTCAAATTACACACGCCCAAAGCAAGTAAATTTGTTAAGACGGCCCTGTCTGCACAAGAATACATTTCCTAGTCAACCAGCAGGCTTCACTAGAGTGAAACAAATCTGTGTGCTTTTTAAATCCTACATGATCTTGTATCAGTGAATAGATGTGATTACCCTTAATCTATCCTGTTACTTTATGTCTTTTATTCTGTTTGTTATGTTCAGTGCTTTTTTTCAATGTAATTTTACTCTTAGTTTATTACTCCTAGACCGAATTTGCTACGCTGCAAAGTTCCTTTTCTCCAACCGGCATGTCTCAAGCCTTACACCCTCTTTGATAGGCTGGGTCAGTGTAGGATTTTAAAATTAAAAGAAAAATCTTACCCCCTCCATTCTCTTTCAGAAAAACTCCTCACAAATATATTTTAATTCGTTTTATTTTAGTTAGATGGAGAAAGTGAAACACTTTGATTTATAAGAATGTGTGTTTTATACTCGCAAGTAGAACTGTCCTTAACTGTTAGGTTTCTTTAAAAATGTCTTTCGTCTTAACTAGATTTTTTTTTAATTACATTGAAGTTTAAGGGCTTTTGACGTAATAATTTTCTAATTTCTAGCACAGAGACAGTTTCGAAAAGAGAACCGAGTTTTACCATTTTTTTTTATTAAATACTCCAAATTTTGGTTTTTCAGGAATGTTCGACACCTTAGCTTAACGTTTCCACAAAATATCAGAGTTAGAAAAAAAATTTCTATTGCTAAAATAACTTTTAAACTTGATACTCATTCCGTTAATTAACATTAGAAGGTGGTGAATCGCGTATCGCAGTGACTTGCATCAAAGCATTCAATTTCTGTGAGCATGATGGAACTGAGTTTTCGTTACGGAGTACCGCGTGGATGCGAAACATCCAAAATGCACCTCCACACCTAATTAAGGTTTGGTATTTTTATTAAATTAGTCACATAATAATTCGAATTTGAGATAATAAATCAGAGGAATTAATTAAGGAGAGCAATTTTTTGCTGGGGGAAAGTTAATGCTATTGATTAAATTAAAACTTTGGCGGAATTACACCAAGATGCTAGAGTAGTGAAAAAATTTGGAAAAGCGGGATTTCCGTATCGAGATCCGTGCTTTTCACCTAAGTTACTGCATTGCAACTCAACAATATGTTAATTTAGAAGCTAATTTAGATTTAAATGGACTGAAACAAAAAAATAAATCGGGCGAAAATCGTTGATAATTTTGTAATTGAAAGTTAGAGCTCTCTGTAAAAATTTGCACAACGTAGCGGAATTATTAAGTTCGAAAAGCGAATTTTGAGGAAATTACGGATCCAGATTCTCATCAACTGTGCTCACATTCCGACGTCTTTTAATTGTCGGGAAATTTCCAAAGGTGCAATTCTGCACCGTTCTGGGTATCTTTCGGGCAATTGCAACAGTTCGTTGGAAATCTGGGATAATTTGTCAAAGAATATTTTAGATATAATTTTCACAAAATCTAAAACTGTGTCAATTTTGAGGTCATTATGAATGACCTTACGTCTAACATACCAAGGAGCGTCAACTATTCTCATAAGCTGGTTATTTTGAAATACTTACAATTTACGTAGGTTTTTGATAGAAGTCGTCCCCCAAATGGGGGAGACGTAAAGCAGGATAGGTCTTAAAATCTGTGAGCATGACCTTTCTAACTTCAAATAACCTTAGCCAAACCCCACATTCATTCTATTTTAAATTCTCAAAAGAGACAGCAGTATAGTCGCCATGACGGTTGATTTCAGCAGTGGGCAGTGACGGCGAGTCGAGGGGGGGATGTAGTTCCCTCACTTTTTGAAGGAAAAATTTCATTTGTCAACTTTCAACTGTTATCTCTTCCAACTCTGTCCCAGTTCATGCAGAGACCTCCCAAAACTTGCCATTTTGTAGATAATTTTTTAAATTTTGCTATCTTCCCTCTATACGCCCCAGTTCTTTTAGTTGTCTTTAAATATTTTGCCCCCCCCCCCCTACTTATATCTCCCAATAGCCGCTACTGATAGTGGTCACTGTTCCTGCATAGAAGTGACTAATATCGTATGATCAGTTCGTTTGTTCGCAAGCAGCAGTACTGTTGATACTTTTACCGTATAGGCATAGAAATCTCGTTTCATGAGTTTCCGATAGAATATAAGGTATAGTTTAAGAGTGAAGATTTTCAAAAAATCTGCTAATATTTATACGACAACAGAAAAGGCAAGTTTTTTACCTAACATAACTTTTTTTTGGTATTTCTGTCATTTTGTTTTGTTTCGTATTGAGTGCATAGGAGATACTGCAACACGTGCTCTTAGCAGGTCATTTAGTTTTATTTATCTCTTCTCGCAACAATATGAATATTGTTGCTAAATATAATACATGTTGCAATGTATAAATATACTAGCTGCATGACCCGGCGTTGCACGGGCAATCTTGAATAATGGGATATTCCCGGGCGGAGAGAAGTGAGATCACGTGAGGCCTTCGGATACATATTTTTTCATATGCCCGGCTCCGTTTTTTTCAACAAATATTGTCACTTACTTTCTCCAAGAAATGAAAATATTCTTTCAAATTTAGTCTTTTTATTACTAATTTTCATATGCCCGCTTCCGATTTATTTTTTTTACATATATTGTCGCTAACGTAAACGTTACGTTCCCCCCAAAACGTATTCTCTTTTCTTTGTTCTTCTGTTTCTTCGGCTCTTCTCTGCTGGCTACGTTGTCCCATTACTGCCAATCGTCTTTTTCTTTGTTCTTCTGTTTCCTCGGCTCTTCTCTCCTGCTCACGTTGTGTCAGTGATTACTTCTAGCTGTATGACCCGGCGTTGCACGGGCTAAATCGAATAATACCTGAGGTCACGTGACACATGCCTAATGTCTGTTATAATATTGTTGAAGTGTATTGTATTAGTGTTTTCACCTCCTGCTTCAGCTGGGTGTAGATGAGAGGTCCTGTGATAAATTTGGCCATGAATTCTGGAGCAATACGCTCCTCTCCCTGTAGACGGTACAATCTGTGCACCCATTGAAGCACTGGTACGACCTTATGTTATTTTTGAAATGCACTGATAATTCATCGGAGCCATCCATCAATCCTTTCATTTCTACTGGATACACTGAAGCCTGCTCAATTATATTTCCATTATGACAACAATGAGTGTAAATTCCTCTGGAATTCTTTTCATCCCGGAAATACAACCCTCCGCATTTCAGACAGAGATTGTCCATTTCTCCACAGTTACGTTCTTCAGTTCAAAACAGTTCTAGCTGTATAAAAAGTTTGTATCTGATGGTGATTTTGTCCTTCAATAACATTTAGACGGCGTTCTCTTGCATGTTGTAACATGGCTGACAATCGGCTATTTCTTTGTTCGTTTGTTCCTTCGGCTCTTCTCTCCTGGCCACGTTGTGCCATTATTACCAATCGGCTATTTCTTTGTTCTTCTGTTTCTTCGGCTCTTCTCTGCTGGCTACCTTGTCCCATTACTGCCAATCGGCTATTTCTTTGTTCTTCTGTTTCTTCGGCTCTTCTCTTCTGCCCACGTTGTGCCATGTCCGACAATCGGCTATTTCTTTGTTCTTCTGTTTCTTCCGCTCTTCTGTCCTGGCCATGTTGTGCTATAGTTGACAATCGGCGGCTTCTTTCTTCTTCAGTTTCAACAACTCTCCTTTCACGTTTTCTAATTGCCTCCCGTCTACTGGCAGCATCCTCTGTAATTCCTCTTTTTCTTTTAGGCATCGGAAAAAGCGAGAATTGAACAAAGCAAAAATAGTAACTTCCAAATATCAGCTTAAAATAGAAGCTTCCACAAATATTTAAACTTGATCAAATCAATGAATAATGATTAAAATCGCTAACATAACTAATCTATATCTTTCGGCACATAACTTTACAGAAACAAAACACCACTTTTAATTTCGTTAAAATGATTTTGTTGGACGCTATATCACGGGATAAAAAAAGAATTTATACACTTTCAACAATACACTTTTTATTTCTGTCAGCGTCACTTTTTTATTGTTGTTGTAACAATGTTCCTTAAAGTAAACGACTTCAACAATAAAATAAATTTTGAATTGCGCTGTAACAATGAAAAGTATTGTTATAAAGTATCCCAAACAATGAAAAGCATTGTTGTCAGTTAGTTTTTAATTAATATCTTTTTCACTAATTAAAATTTCGAAATTTAAATGCCCGAAATGGCTTCCCTGGATTATTCCCCATCTTTTGGTACCTTCCGCGCGCTTCTCCGTTCGGCGGTTCGTGAGAAGATAGAGGGACATACATACATACATACATACATACGTTTGTTTACCTTCGAATTTTAATAGAGTAGATACAATGAAATAATTTTTATGCGCGAAAAATACTTAAAATACTTATTAGTTCAGTGTATCTAAGAGTATCACTTCAATAAGTGATTATTATTAAGCTCAAAAATAAAATTAAGTGAAGCCAAGTAGTTTATAATGTTAGCTCAATTAACAGTATTAGCTAGCTAGTTAAACTCATTAATTAATTTTTAAAGCGAAGTTATCAGTTTTTTAAATTACTTTTCTAATAGAAAAGTACTGAAAGGTATCATTTAAAATGCACAATGATAATAAAAACGTATGAAAATTCTTTCAGAACTTGTTACGACTTCATCGACATCTGGCAAATAAACATTTTGATTTTCCAACGGAATAAATTTTTAATGAAGCCAGAATTTTTCGTCTTGTGACTTTCCAAAATGGCATGCGCAATTTAGTAAAAAACATGTTTTTTAAGTTTTGTTTTCCTAGTTCTTTTCTGCAAAAAAGTCTGATGTGTAGCAAAAAGCCTTTGTGAACACATTTTATCAACAGATGTTTTATGAAAGATATAAATTATTTTGCATCGAAGATGAACTTTTTTTTCTTAGATGGTAGTCATGTTGTGAATTATAAACTTCAGCTGCCAAACGATTGACAAAGTTCTTAAGTAAAAATGGTCTTCAGAGGAACTCTCCCCTCAACTATAGTACAGTGGCGAATCCACAATTTGGGTCGGGGGAGGGGTGAGGTTATAAAATTTTTTGTATCGTCGTGACGAATGTCAAACTTCATGGCTTATGTAAACCAAAACATTTTAAATTTTCAAACTTTACTTACCTGGCAATAAGTATCACAAAGAGCCCTATAATAATTTTGATAATTAAACAAAAAGTACAATGAAATAAGTAGGCAAAAAATGTTTCGACAAGTACAAGTACGACTGAATGTCTACTTGTGGGAAAATAATCGAACATGTCAAGCCAGGAAACAATGTTGTCATCTTTTTTAAAAGGGAGATCAAGAACGAACAAACAGCTGTGATTTTTAATAAAATCAAGAATTCTGGTTTAGTTCTGGCGGGGGGGGGGGGGGGGCTGCAACCCCATAGCACTCCCCTGGATTCTCCCCTGTTGTAGTAAGTTCATTTAAAATTTTGTTCATATCGATAATGTGCCTCTTTATACGGTTCTTATTGTTCGTATAAATTTCTATCGGAAAAAAATTCGACCAATACCTCTCTGTGAGATTCTTATTCCTTTGGCAGAGTTATTTCTAGGCTCAAAACTACCGCTTTTGATCGCTATTTTTGAAGAGGTTTCAGGAATATGATACTGAAATATGTTTGAAGTTTGATTTAAAAAAACGATAACATTAGTGGATTTGTAGTAGTTCAGACGGAAAAGATTGCTTTATTATTATGAAAATTGAGCTACAAATTGAAATCCCGTTTTTCTATTCGCAATAAAATTTCTTGCCATCCTCGATACTTTCCGTTCGTAGAAGAACACTTATGAATTTAACATGTAGGAAATTCTATGGCTTTCTGTAAGTTCAAAATATAGATGTTCGTTAGTTTCTGTCACTTTTTATCTGTAAAAGCCAAGATGTGTGCACATATAAATACTTACCTCCCCCCCTCGAAAACTTCCCCAAATCTCCTTGTATTTTAAACTCTCAAACAGGTTACATGCAGTACAGTTCCCCTACCAAAGTGCCCCTACTAATCTTCACAATGGGTAAACGAGTTCGATTCCCCTGCACTAGTGTTTAGTTGACTTCTCAGGAAGCAATAGTACTGTAGATAATTTCTACTATACCAGGTCAGAAATCTGATTCCATTGCGTTTCCGCTCAAAGTAAGGCTGCCTTTTTCTTTTATTGCGGTTTTTTAAAATTCCATTACGATCATATAGCAACAAGAGAAAAAGGTAAGCTTCACTTCATTCAACATTTTTTTACTTACGTTAAATCGTTATTGTTACGCAATTGTTATAATGCGTAAATTATCATAACGCGTGCTGTTGATTTATGCAGTTTTACTAAACTATCCTGGCAGGAATCATAGAACCTTCCTTGTATAAAACTTTTTAAGTATACCTATTACGTACTCTGGTGTATTATTATAATGCAATACTTACGCTTAAAATTGTCAGTAAACAGTTTTAAACAAATTTTCAGTTTACTTGAATTATCTCTTCCAAATTATTTTAAATACAAAGGTCCAGAGAACTTTTTACTAGGGTATACGCTAAAGAAAAAAAAAAAGCCCAAGAATTTTTAATCAACGCTTCCTCAAAAATATGAATGCCTTATGGGCTTTTGAGAGCTAATATCCGCAATTTAAGAGTATTCAAAGGAAGATTTCAATTTTTAGTTTCGTGTTATCAACGGTTTTCTTATGATCAACAGAAGCGCAATTTTACAGTATGTAAATTGTACAAAAATTTACTAGATGTATGCAACGAGACATTAAAAAGTTATTTTTACTAAAATCATTGTAACCAAGCAATTTAGTATTTTTTAAACTCCCTGCATTAAATTTTAAAAACTGAAGATGAAGTTTTCAACATTTTGTATTTATTATTAAATTTCTCACATTTTTATTGCTGAATATAATAACTATTACTTTTCAAATGTAAATTTGAATTAATGGTTTTGTCAGCACTTTCATAAAATTTTGACTATGAAAAAGGGTCTAACAACCTTGAATATGAAATAATTGTATTGATAAAATAATTTCGGCTGTTCATTTATTATAAAAAATGCATTAAATCCAGTGCCTTATTTCCAGTATTTCTGAGCTGCTGTAAGGAGCAGAAACTATTGTATTCGTATAATAACGAAAATTTGGGATTAGAAATAAACTTTATTGTCTCAATCATTGGAATTTTTTGAGAGTTTACTACAAAACGTGAATAATTCTGGAAAAAAAGAATAATGACTTATAATATTTATTTTTTGAATATTTATTATTGTTTGCCATATTATTTCTATTATAGGACACCTGCAGTCTCAAAGACAATTTCATTGCTATTGACCGAATAGTAAATATCCACCTTCTTACGCCTAAACACCTTGACGAGGTATCTAATGAAAGTAAGTCAGTGGGCTTAATAGTTGAATTGTTAAAAGTAATGATAACATTCCATGCATTAACATAAATCCATTTAGAAGATACGAGTAATACAAATTTTTAAAAAATTGCGTGGATATTCGAAGTATTTGTATTAAAATAAAGATAAACATTTTATCTTCCCAAATAAAAATGAAGAAATTAAAGAAGTTAGTGAAAAGTTTAATGACGAAATCATCTCCTTAGAAATGAAAACATCATCTGCTTGTATATAAATTCAATATTAAAAACACATATTTATTGATCTCAAAACCTAAGTTTTATGTACTAATCTTATTGTTTTGTAATATTTTTAATACTATTTCTGTAACAAAAATGTTCATGTGAATCCATTTTGTTAACCCTTTCGAAGGCCGTGGGAATATATTTCCCACCAAATTCATCAATTTTTCAATGCATTTTTTAAGGTTGGCGTAAGTTTTCGGCAAATTTTTAGATGAAACAAAAACCTGGATGTTCCAATTTCTTATCTCAAACCATAGCGAAGTGGTAATTCGTAATTAATTATTAATTAATAAAATTAATTAACAAAAATAATGTTATCCCATAAGCTAAATGAATTTCTTTTCTTAAATTAATCTCAATACCAAAGTCATTTTATTATACCACTACTAGAAAAAAATGACCTTATAAAGGGTTAAAAATATAAATTAATATACTATATAATGCCATTTCTGTAATTTACAGAACTTTTATCTCACCCATAGTTGACAGTTAACTTCTATATAATATTTTGCTTTGGAGTATTCAAGAAATGAATTTACAGTAAGAAACATGATGTTGATTTTTTTTAAATTTATGTTTCAGATCAGTTGAAATGTTGAAGATACCGATTCAAGTTATTCTCATTTTGAGATTCTCAGTTCTCTTGACTGATGGTTTGCCAGCAATTTCAAACTTACCAGTAAGTATCGAAAATTGTAACCCCATATGCTAAGTGAATAATAGAAGCTATTCATCTAGAAAAGAACAAGCGTTTTCTCTTTAAATTTATTGTTTAAAATTTTTTGAGATTTGTTTAAAACCAATAACAAATGAATATTGTCTTCAAAACTTTTATTATTCTTGTGTAAAGTAAATTAAATGGAATTATTCAAAGATTTCAGCCATAATTTTAAAAGTTTGTAAGTTTTAATGATTTTCTTCTCGACTGAAAGTTATGACATATCATGTCGAAATTCTTATCCGTGCTTCTATATCATTAAAGGGACAGAGAATTTTAATCACATGATATAGGTGTTTTTAATGTTAAAAGAACATTTTGATTAAAAAGTATATACTGTAGCTAATTGTTAAGATGCACATACTTCTGCCTTCAGAATGATTGATTGTTAATTGATGAGCACACCAATTAAAGAGACATACTGAAAGGAATTTTAAAGATAGTTATGAAAAATAAATATTAAATATTTTTTCTCTTTTAAATATCTTAATTATTCTTTTCTTAATGCTATCTTTTCTGCATAATCTTTTCTTCGTGATACAAAGTGTTACTAACTGATGGATTCTTAATTTTTAGCTTCATAAAAGAATGGATCTATCTGTGTTAAGGCAAACATTTAATGTCGAAACTTATGAAAATGGTATGTATTTCTTTTCATTGTTTACTGAAGATTGTTATGCAATAATTGTCACTAAAATTCTTGCTCGATAGTTTTAAGAAATCGAATCAGTTGATTCTTTCATGATAAATCTTAATGTATCATTAGAGTTTGCAGAAATATCACGTGTTCAAAAATGCTTCCCTTTATAAGAAAAGGGAGTATTCTCCCCTCAACTTTCTAGTATACTCTTACAAGGTTGTCACTTAAAGCGTTTTGTCTATGGACGAGTTTTCTGTTGCGTTTATGTTGGATTCACAAATCGATTTCCGCTAATCTTCCGATTTAAAAAATCACCAAATCCGTTTGGATACTGTATCAAGCGCCAAGTTCTTTCTTTAGAACACAAAGGGCTGAATTCTGTGTTCTTTGAGACTTTAATTGCGTTTAATTCTTTTTATTTAAAATCACTAAATTCCAAATGGAACGATTGTAATTAGCTAAATCGTTTGGTTGAAAATTTAATCGCCAGTGATTATCTAAACTTTCCGGTTAAAACTTTTATTGCCAAACAAGGCTTAGAAGTCTCCAAAAAGAGTGATAACGAACGATTATGGCAGCCTTTCCACAAAATGATGTTCTTATTTTAAGTAATCACCGGGAGCTACAGCAATAGGAACATCAAATTTAATATTTTCAAAGTATCCTTAAGCCATAACATTAAAAAATTCTACTTTAAACATAAATTAACATTTTCAAACAGAGTGTTGAAATTTTGAAGATTTCATTGACGAAGCATTACACCGGAACTTGGTCAGTATAGAGGTATAGATTACATCAAATAAACAAAACAGAAAGTTTCCATTGGCAACGATCAAAAGTATTCATAATTATCTTTCTCGGAGTCAGTTAATTACTGCTTCTTTTTATTCCCTAATTATGGAGTTTTCCGGCAATAATTACGGAACGTATTGTCAACGAATCTTAGACCGTAATAAAATTCAAATTAAAAAAAAACTAATTGTATTCACTCAATTGTAAGCTAGCTATCCCAGAACAGAGTGGTATCGCAGATTTAATAAAAAACCTTAATTAAATATGTTTTATAGTTTTTTGATATCAATGACGAGCGCATGTTAAAAAGTCATTGTAAATATGCGGCTTTTTTTATTTCTTTTGTATCGGAAAAAAATGGAATGTTTAAAAAAATTATATTCACTGTTTGACGAATTTAGTTATACAAACACATGCAATTTACATGAAAAAGATTCCGGAATATTAATTCGCTTGTATGCTACCCCACACTCGAAAGAAATTGAAAAATATAAAACTAATAAAAAATGGTTCTTCCTTCTCCCTGAGTTCGTGATGAGTAATTAGGAAGTATTACTCATAAGAGATAATAGGTCAAAAGTGTAAACAAAGGAAGAATGGGTGTATTTTTTTGTGCAGAGGCTTTTGAAAAATTTTTTAATGAGCATTTCCATTAATTTAGGCTTATATTACTTACTTTAACAGTTCCTACATTAATCCATTAATGCCTAACGTCCCTTTTTAAGGACGCTTCTAAAAATGCATCATAAACTCACAGGAAAAAGTATTTTTCACTCAAAAAGTATTTTTAAATATTCGTTACTTTTATATTCAATCGATGGCAACACATATCAACATTCAGTTGATAATGTAGCCTTTTTATTTTCAAGACAGACTCGAAAGTTGTTTTTTTTTGCAGTGTCAAGAAGAAAAGGGTAAAGTTTGTTCAATTATTTTTCAATAAATTAACTTGCATTTAAAAAATATACCAGTAAATACAATTGTAAGTATAAAATTCTTTTATGAAATTTCACATAATTTAAGATTTTGATAGTTTTTTTTTAATTTTGAGTCCCTAAATAAGGAGAGTATAAAAATATAAATTTTTCAGACAGGGTTTTTTTTTTACTAACTTTCGAGTTGCTTTCAGGACATGTAAAATTACTGTACAAAATATTATTGATGAAATACGTATTGAGCATTCAACGGTTAACCTCTGTTACAATTTATAGTTCCCGAATACGAAGTGGTACAGCTACGAACTCTATTCAAACGCAGTGTCGACAACAGTGATGAAGTGAAGGAGTTCCACCTGTCTGCCTTCGGGAAGGCCATGCACCTCCACCTGCAGAGGAACGAAGACTTCGAAGAGCAGCTCAAGACCATGAAAGTGTACATGGCAGAGAGCACTGATAGTGGCATCCAGTACAGAGAAGAAATTGTTGAGGTAAGTCTCGATATCCCTCGTAACAGCAACAAAAAAAAATCATTTAAGGAGATTAGAACCCATTTTCCCAAACACCATAGCATTATTATGTTTTAAGTTTTTCTCGACTCTTAACTATACAGCAAAGACAAAAAAAAACAACAACAGCGGGAGTGTTCGAGGCCGTGCGTGAAAGACTTGCGCAAATCGTCTAAGCAGGCCTTAACATTAAGAAATTCCAAAGGTTATGACGTCACATTCTAAATCCTCCTTTTCTGTGTTGCGTTTCTTGTTTGAAGTGTGTGCGTTTTTCGAAGGATTTCGGTGGATTAACTAATATTGAAGTAAGTTTCTGGCATTTATGTTATTTAGGTTATTTTAGTCAATCATTTATGCATATCTAAGTACTATAGCCAAAAATTTCATTTGTTTCTTTAGAATTATGTGTACAAATTAGTGTTAAACGATCTCCTTTTAGGCCTAAAGCGAAGGGTGGTCGCATTGGAAAACGAAATTTCACGGCTCATATTTTTACCGTACTTTTGAAACACAAGTAAAATAAATCTAATGCAGTAATTTCTTATTCATTATCAAAGATGAAACAAGAAATTCATAAATAATTATTTCAGATATACTGATAGTGTAAAGTAACATGCATCCGAATGGAAATGTATTTACTTCTTAAGCTATAGATTGTTTTCCATTCCGTTTAACTTATTGTTTCCCAAACTTTTTTGTGCCTTGCCCCACTTAAGCCTTTCTTAAATTTTTATGCTCCTTATGTAACATATACATAATTTTTAATTTTCAAAAATTCAATTGCTGACTAAAGAAAGTTAATTCATAGGTTTTATACCCCCCCCATTAGAAACCTGTGCCCCACATTAGGAAACACTGGTTTAATTATTATGGGCAAAGGAAGAAAATGTTGCGTTCCTGGTTGTAATTCTAATTACAACAATACAGACAATTATGTGTCGTCGTTCACTTTTCCGAAGGATGCAACGAGAAAAAACCAATGGGTAAAGAGCATTAATAGGGCAAATTTTATTCCTAGTTCAACTGCTGTAGTTTGCATAAAACATTTTAGCTCCCAATTCATTGTTAAAGAAGATCGTATTGTTAGAGATGACGGTAGCGAGTTGGTAGTACCGAGGAAAATTTGGAAGTTAACCAATGATGCGTATCCATCAATATTTCCTAACCAACCTTCTTACCTTTCTCATGAGCCATCTACTAGTAGAAAATCTCCATCTGAACGGATAACTGCCTTGAAACTGAGAGATGAACAAAATTTTGCAGAATGGTGCACGAATGACACCGTTAATTCTTTTGAAATTTTTCAGGAAACGTATGCTAAGAAACTTGGTGATGGATGGCTTAACATAAGAACAGATAATTTCGTCTTATGTTACAGGCTAGACATTAACCAGTGTCCTAGTATTGTTGTTTCCATGAAAATTTATAAGGATTTAACTGTAGAAATTTGGCACGATTCTGTGTTGTTAAAAACCAAATCTTACCATTTTATATTGGGAGAACATAATAAATGTGATCGATGGACAAAATTTGATAGCTTGTTGAGTTGGTTAGCTGCATTTAAACCAAATGATGTCAAGCCAAACGAGAAAATAGAAAATGCAATGCATTTGATAAAAGATGCATATTCTCAACAAGATGACAGTGATAAGACTTTATTCTTCAGTGTAATAATTGAACAACTAAAATTAACATTATCATCTAAGCACATTTATTCTACAGAGTTTCTTCTTCTTGCAGCAAAATTTTATTTTTGCTATCCTGCTGCATATAGTTTCATACGTAGTTCAAAAATTTTAATTTTGCCTCATCCTGTATACATTAAAAAATTATCCAATGCTTTGAAGGGCCCAAGTAGTGTTTCCAATAATAATCACATTATGTACCTACAAAAAAAGAATGAAATGTTATCTCCCCATGAAAAACTTATCTGCCTTCTTATAGATGAAATTTATGTAAATCCGGGTTTAAATTATAAGGGAGGAAAACTTCTAGGAAAAGCAGAAAATGCCAATCAACAAGCTAATACTATTCAAGCATTCATGATAACATCTTTATTTTCAAAATATAAAGAAATAGTTGCCTTAGTTCCCATGAAGAATCAAACAGCTGATGACCTTTATTGCCAAACTCTGAAGGTCCTACAAATGTTAAATGACTGCAAGTACAATGTTTTATGTTTAATTTCTGATAACAATAGAATTAATAGAAATATGTTCACCCAGATGTGCCAAGGAAACCTTGTAAATTGCATCTCAAATCCTGTACAGCCTGAAAATAAGTTATTCTTTTTATTTGATACAGTTCATCTGATCAAATCTGTTAGAAATAATTGGTTTAATGAAAAAACACTAGGGCAAGTTTTATGTTTTCCTTCACCTGACAATTCATCTAAAATCTCTTTAGCTAAGCTCCAAGATCTCAAAGATATTTATGAAACAGAAAAATCTAATTTGATTAAGAATGCACCAAAGCTATCCCAGAAAGTGTTATATCCCACTTCTTTTGAAAAACAAAATGTGTTACTGGCCTTAAATATATTTCATGAAAGCAATAGTGCTGCTTTAGCTCATGAAGCTGGAGAGAAAGACAAAGATACCATGGGAACTAAGGAATTTATTGATCAGTTTTTAAAATGGTGGAATATTGTTAATGTTAAAAATTCTGAGAAAGGTAAGAGGTTGAAAAATCCCTTTTGTGACCCAATTAGGAGTAAAGATCAAATGAGTATGGTATTCCTGAACAAATTTTATGATTGGCTTGTTTCCTGGAACAACAAATCTTCATTGCCATTAGAAAAAAGAAAAGAACTAGGATTACCAGGTAAAGGTGGTAAATTGACTAAGGAGACACAATTTGCCCTTCAGTTTACCACAAAATCATTGATAGATATTGTAAATCATATATTCAAAGAGCACACCCCAGAATATATATTATTAGGTAAATTTCAAACAGATAGTCTTGAGGCAAGATTTGGGCAGTATCGACAAATGTCTGGGGGAAATTATAATGTTTCATGCCTTCAAATATTTGAATCTGAAAAAAAGTTAAAAATTGTAGATTGGATAAATTTTCATTCAGAAAAAAAAGGGGAGTTTCACATTAAATCTTTAGAAATTTTTGAGGCAACTTCAGAAACTTCAGTAGAATTTGAAGTAGATGAAGAATTGTATGAGGTTTTCGACACAACTACCGATGTTGAAATATCACCAGAGGAAATGCCAGCATTCATTTATATTTCAGGGTATGTTGCTAAGAAAGTTAGTCAGAAATTAAATTGCGATCTTTGTACATCAAAATTTATTACAACGAAAGGTTTAGAATATGAAATTGACACTGCTTGTAAATATGTGTCACTTCTAGATCAAGGAGGCTTGAAATGGCCTACTAAATACACACTAGAAATATTGGTGGAAAGTTACCAAATTTTCAATAAATTAATTCGTAAAGAATTTGAAGAGAAATTTTTAAAAGCCAATAACCACAAGCAGCTGTTGGAGCATCTGGTTTTTGAAAAAATGGAATTGCTAAATTCTGTTCCTGAAGTTTCATGTGAATGTAAAAATAATTTTGTCCTAATTGTAAAGCAATGTATTTCCATTTCAGCAAATATATTTTTAAATAATTATACTAAAATTAAGAATGACCAACTTAGAGCTAAAAATTTGAAACGAAAATTATCAACTTTAGGATATTGATCCTTTTGTAGTTGAAGGAAATAGACCTATTGGGGAACCCGCCTTCTCATAACATTTTTGAAAAGGGGTAGTGCATCCTGAAACAGTACCTCCAAGGTGATGAGGAAACCTGTTTCCAACATTAAAACTTAATTAGAAATTTATGAAAATGAAATTAACAATTTTGTCGGTTTCTCACACTTTTTATCAAAACACTACTGAATTATCAAAATTCATGCTTTGAAAATAAATGCTTCTTGCAATTGAAAATTGTGTCAAAGCTTTTTAATGAAATGTAAGTTTTTTTGCATGTGCTATTTTCACGAACTATTCATATTAATTGATTGTCAATATTAAAAACTCATTCAGTAATGAGTAACTGCCGAAAATCTTGTACTTCTGTTGTGTTTACGCTTGGGAATGAACGTTCCCTACATCAATAACGCAGCTACGGAGAGGCTTTAGACTGTGACGTCACGAATCCAAGGTTCTGGCCTGAAGAGAGCTGTTTGTTTTCTTTTTGCGCACGGCCCCGGAGTGTTCTCCCCTAAACTTTCTCGTATACTTCTCCCAAAAGGTGCCGTTTCTCCTTCCCCGCGTGGCTAAAAAAATTCGAACCTACTGTTATCCAGAATCCAATGACTATCAGAAGGTTTTTCATTATAGTGATTGAAAGATATCGAAGTAAAGAATTCAAAGAGATGCGCACCGATTAAAACGCATTTATCGCACACTGCTAGGTTTCACTCTTGCCGTCTCAAGGACAAACTGACGTAATTCGCTTCTTTCGGGAGCACAGACGATTGCTGCCGTACGCATGCGCGTGGAGATGGCGGATTGGTTTCAATGGTAAATTATACAGGCCGACAGACAGTCAACCCTTTGACGGATTTGGCCCAAAATTTTATATCGACACTTTGCGTTCTTACGTATTGCTATTTAGAAAGTGTTTGGTCCGTTTCCTGGAGCGATGGTTGTAATATACTATCTGTTTCGCAACCGAAGAGATACGGGTTCCAATGCGTTGATTATAATTTATATATTTCGAAAATCGATTTTTCAGTCTCATTTTTTAAAATCGACATATCGATATTACGGCGATCAGATCATCTGACCTCAGCGTCGTTCGGAAATTACGAAGTTCTACCCGTTTTCTCTGCCTTCCAATTGCACCAGGGTTAAAATATAACAAAATAAGGCCAAACTTTCTTAAAATAAAAGGTAATAAGAGCCATTGACAAATTGATTGAAACGTCATTTTGCTGTTGAAAAGCAGCTATCGCCATGAAAACGAATCCCCGCTTGATAGGCATGTTCAATATTATATTACTAAATTGAAATTTAATTGAAAGAAATTTAAAACACCTTGTTCTATTCAGAACTATTTCGTTTGACATCTCATTTATATATCATTTTAAAATGTGTATTATCAAATTTATTAAAACAATAGAATAAGTAATTAGAAAATTGTTCTAAAGTCATTAACGAAATAAAGCCAAAAGAATACAAAATGGTATGGCCAAATGAAAATTCTAATTGAGCATTGCAAAAAAAAGAATCAAATTTCCATGTGGCCTTAAAAGTCAATACCAACCCTAATTCCTCTCGTTTCCAAAAAAAGGAAAAAGCCACCCACATTTCAGTCATAGCAACCCCTCCTCGTGCTATCCGGTCTTCAAACAGTCCAAACCTAATCAGCATCATCTGGGCCTCATTATAAAGTTATCAGCTGGAGGATGATTGATTGCCAATGTCACACAAACTGTTTGCTTGTTCTGAGTGCTTTGAAAGCCTTATCGATATCATCCACATCACGATTCTGGAGATATCATCTTTAAACATCTCGACTCTGAGCAGAGCGACTGTTGCAACATATGACTTTGATTTTTTTCGCGAGTTCATCACTTAAATCTTGACTTGAGGCGATAGATTGCCAAACCTTGAACTATATACTTTGAGAAAGAAACTTCTACTGTAGTTATAAATTATTTTTCTTTCATTTTATTTTTGTTTCTTTTTTTTTCTAGGTAGTTTCCTTAGATTCTCTCATTCATTGAAACTAGCTATTTATTCATGTGAATTTGATTAAGCATTCTGTAGAAGAGAGACGACTTACAATTTGATATCTCAAAATAAAACCAATATAAATAGTCATATACGAAATATCATGTTATCTTAGAAATATATCGCGAGCTGATAAAGTCGGTCATCGCTCAGCCCTAGATTGCGAAACACAATTCCATCGCAAATATCCGCAGTGACATGTGAGCCTGGTGCACGACTTAAAATCTGATGCTTCATAGGTCCTTTGATATGGTGTGAAGGTTTGGAGAGGGCGCGCGCTCGTAGTGTCTTTCTTGTCATTTGATCATGTGATTGCTAGATCTTGCGATGTCCGTTTCATATATGCTGTTTTTTTAATCTGGCTTCAACTCCCTTTGTCATGTCCCGTTGCTTTCATCGTGAAACGTTTTTCTTCCTGCAAATTTTCGAACTTTTTTAAGATTTAGTGTAAGACTACTTCCTATTCTTGCTCTCTTTGAAAATTCTTACCTCTTTCACGTCAAAATTGACCTTAAATTGTGTACTTAGTTCAACCATTTGTGCTAGGAATTCACATGTTTTATTCTTCTTACGAGTTTCCACTATGTGAGTGCCTCTTAAAAATGGTTTTGGCTTATTTACAAAGTTTGTTATCACCCGTATGTTTGCTGCAGTATAGTCATATCTGGCTCTTACCATTAATCCACATGAACAGACCAGCTCAACCCATAATAGCCTTATTGTGTCAAAATATGTATAGCGAAATAATACTAAATTGGCTGTCAGTGTAAGAATCTCAGTCTGACTCTAAATATCACAAAATCAAACAAGCATTGGGATATATTACTAGTGCTAGGCTTACTGTCCATATATAGTGGAACACTTTCAAGCATCAAGAGGTTTAGTTTCAACCAAAAAAGCTGTGTGTTTACTATGCAGAAATGAAGCAGTAAGATGAATACTGTCCTACCGCCGAGAAACTAGCCTCAGAATTTCATGGAGATGAGGATATTCCACTGCATTTAGGAGAGAAAAATGGCTTATTCATCTGGAGCCAACAGAACAGCGTGAAAGTCTCATTTGCTTTCTGCTTCTGTCGAAAAAGATTCCCTCACCTAGAGTGCGATGAGTTTGCCAAATGTTTGCGGTTGGTTGATATCCATTTCCTCCTTTCTTCGACTCGTCACTTGGGCAACCTGTTCAGGGTTTTTCCTCGAGGCGGTAGGACAGTAAAACAACATCAAAAAAAAAATTTAATAATTCAGAATCGAGAATTTATTTCATCAAGACTTCCAGTTCTAATATATTACGCTATTACTATGATATGTATTCTATTGAATTTTACTTTGAAATTAAAGTACTTGGCGTTAAAATTTTATAAATAAGTTTCAGTATTTTTATAGCATTATCTAGTATGATGTCAAGTCAATGTATATGTCGTCATTTGCCATTTTACTTAAAAATTAAAGCATCTTATATTATATTAATTCTTTGGTAAGTTTCATTTTTATAACTTTTTGCTATTATTCAGGATGATGAGCCAGAGTTCACGTATCAGATCTACCACATGGCTGCCGTCACCATACAGCCAGAAAGATGGAAAAATCCAATGGAACATTTGACTTACTTTATTATAACTTGCTGATAACACTCGCGTTGCTCGGGATTTATATTCTTTCATATCCCTTACGCCTCCGTTTTCTCAATAAATATTGTCATAACTTTCCCCAACAACAATAAATATCCTTTCAGATTTAGTCTTTTATTACCTATTAACAGTATGGTTTGAAACAAAATCCGAGAAGTTTGGAAAACAATTATTTAAACCTTAAATAATAAACCTATATGTACTGAAAATTAACCTACGTTGCCGAAAGTATAGAAACAAACAAATCTATCATCGATCAAACAATCGTGATGTGTGACAGTCAGTAATGCAAATGCATACTGGGAAGGCGACAGCGACTGAAAAGAAAAGGAAACGTAGGAAGAACATTCACCAAACGAAAATCTTTAACCTTCAGGGAAAAATTAATTAAAGTACAACGAAAAGATATTTAGCTCTTGTTTAAATCAGGGAGAAATGTTTCCAGTTATTACCTCAAAAAATTCAAAACTTAAACATAGAAACTCGGATCTGGAAATTTAATTAGGACTGAGAATTTTTTTCGGGAAAACTGACTTTAAAAAAATTGCTGAAAATTAGAAAATTAATCAAATAAATTACTTTTATTAGAACAAAATTTTGGCTTTTGATATGATATAGAATTGAATCTATGAGAATAAATGCAAGAACTTGCAAAATAGAAAAAACATCCAATTTATCACTTAAAATTAAATAGATAAAAAACTATTCAATTTTAAAATGAATTTTTATGCGTTGGTCCCCTCTTATTGCTACATACTGACTAACCAAATTTGGTTGTCGTTATTAACGGTGTGGACGATAAGATAAGGAAAAAAAAAACGAACATATTTTCCTCTTTTATATACGTGATGTTTGGACTCACAATTTTCGTACTAGTTTCTTATCATTTCAAGTTTTAACAGAGAAATGTTGGATTATACAAATATTATTTCTAAATGTAATATTTAAACCTGTTAATCAAACCTGTTGAAAGAATCAAATTTTGTATGAGACAGTTTTCTGGTTTTTTACATGTTAAAAGGTATTTCCGTTGTAATCTAATGTGATCTAACGAGTCCAAATAAAAGATAAAGTCAAGGTTTATAGTAAACAAACAGAAAACTCGCTCATATTGTGTTAGGCATCAGCTAGAATTACACATACATTTTAGAAGATTCATCGCATTCTTTTTCTTGTTTTGTTAAGATTTATTTGTATTATAACACAAGATAAGTTCAAAAGTTAATAAATGAAACTGTTTAAATGTTAATGTTAAAAATGA
>BGPR01002272.1:0-44025 GCA_013235015.1 Araneus ventricosus | reverse complement strand
TAAAAATATTAAACTTGGTATTATATTATTTTGCTCTACTTTTACTCAATCCTGGATGGAATTGACATAAAAAAAAATGTTGCGAAAATATATAACAACATTTTTATTGCTTTATATTTTGCGGTTGGCGATGCGAATCGTGCCCCTATATCAGGCAGACGTATATCATGACGGATAAGGAAGAAGAAAAGGTTGAAAAATTTGTTATTCACTTTTAAATAAAAAGCTATTAATATAGGAAGAGTAAATTAAAACGTAAATTTGAAAAATACTTATATTTATAGTTTTAAACTTGACCGAAATTTTTTCGATCGCAAAAACTACGTGTTATACAGGAGGGAATGTCTGATGAAATTTTCAGATCGATATCAGCACTATATTTTGAAAATTTTAACTTTTTCGAAAAAAGAAAGTAGTCGAAAAATGCGTATAAGTACTTTTCTATCTGTCCTAATTTGCGGAGCGAAAAAGAAAATCATATTCAAAAAGTGTTGTTTTACAATTTCGTATGGTGTCCATTAGAATGGTTTCCTGGCCTTTTATTTATAAATGGGAAAAAAATAAAATAAAATAAACTGTATTTCAATTTTCCCTTCCCTTATCAGTATCACGATATCCGTCTGCGTGATATTGTGGCATGTTTTGGATGGCCTAAGCTCTTCCCCCAAACCCCCCATTCGTTGGATTCTTATGCCTTTAAAACTCTTCTGTAAATTGCATTTGAAACATTAGGATTGGTAAGTGTTGATGGTTTCATCTCATCTATCTAGGTATAGTATAGACAGAATAGGGCATAATTTCCGTAATATTAATTTATTCTTTGAATATTTTTTTGTTTATAATGGTAACATCGGTGGATTTACAAAATAATTCCGTATTCTTTGGAAAATTGATTAATGGAAAACAATCTTATTACAATATTTTTTTAGGAAGGTACCATCGGAGATAATTTAGTCGTGAAACCTGTACCGGCAGTTATTTGGAATCTCGATAGCGAATTGTTTCTCGATGCAGATGAGGAGAGAAGCAACTTCTCAGTTCATCATACAAATTCTTCCAGTTCAGAAGAATTCTCCACCACTTCTAACAGCTGCCCTCATTTCGTGTACAGAAGTCAGATATCGTCTAACGAATCTTATACAAATTTTTGTAAGTATTAATTTTGATTATAAAGTTCTAGAGTTTCATGTGCTTCGTTTGTTAAATGAACTAATGTCTGCTTCTGTCTGATATCACCATCAAACTGAAGCATTTCATTTGCTAAATTAACATCCCATCTAATGTCTGCTTCTGTCTGATATCACAATAAAATTGAAGCATTTCATTTGCTAAATTAACAACCCATCTAATGTATGCTTCTGTCCGATATCACTATCAAACTAAAGAACGGCTTCCCTCCGGAGCCTAACATGCGAATGTGTAGATGATCCATTCCATAGTTTGTTTCGCCTTTACGAATGTTACCAAAAGATTAAAAAAATTTTTAATCTAAGCTCCAAGTAAAAAAAAAATATGGTATAATTCTTCCCTCGTTTTTCTCATATACCTCAACGAAAGAAAGTCATATACAATCTTTGTCTAGATCAGAGATCTGCAAATTTTTAGGGGAGCGGGACAGATAAAAAAAAGAAAAGTTTGGGGGTTAATACTAATACGATGAATGAGGCTGTTACTGCATTTCTAAAACTATATTTTGTTTTAAATATAGATTTTTACTATAAATATAGCATTTGCAATAGCTAAAAATTTTCTAAACTGTTATTTTCAAATCTAAGGCATGCCCGGTAGAACCTTTAAGCGACCACTAGTTTGCCCATTACTGGTCTAGATTATACGAAAGCAAATGTTTTTAATTAACATTAAAACCTGATCCAGTTCTCAGTGGCGTAGTTAGAGTAAGTGGCGCCAGGATCATTATATTATTTTTTCGTCCCTCTCTTTCCCACCAATCTGGTTTGGAGGTTTAGATCAGGGGCGGCGATTGGGTAGCAAAAGTGGAGGGGAGGGATTTCAAATAACTAAAAATACCCCTGAGTATAAGGGGTAGACAACAAAATTTTAAAATTTCGTTACAAAATTAGCTAGCTTTCCCAGACACTGTTGTTTTTCTATTATTTCTAGTTTTAGACAGCTAAAATGAAATATAAAAAAAAAAAAACATTTTCTCCTCAAAAAGTGTGTGTGTGTGTGTGGTGGGGGTCCTCCCCTTTCTGCCCCCGGGTCGCCGCCACTGGTTTAGGTTGTGTGAACGGCTCCCGGGGCATGGCATATTTCCGCTCTCTGATAGTATTTGGCTTTAAAAAGTGACATAAACGCATTAACGTTCTGTGACCATGGCCATTGGCGCAGGTAGGGTGAGTGGCACCAGAAGAAAAAATATTTTTTTCCCTTCTTTTTTCACTCCAATCCTCATTAATTGCCTTGGCAATCTTGTATGGTAGCCGCAGCATGGTAATACTTTTATATTCCCTCATCAAGTTTTGATTTGAAAAGCGATAAAAAACGCAGTAAAGTTTTAACTCCATGGCAGCCCCTAAGACTGGTATGGGGCATCTACTGTCCTACAGCCACGAGAAAAACCCCAAACACCAGACATGCCGGTGGTGGTCGTTATGGAAACGGGATATTCCACTGCATTTTGGGGATGAAGGAAAGGCTTTATTTCATTTGGCGCAATTAAACCGGCGGAAGTCTCATTTCACTTTCTACTTCGGTCGAAAACGAATTCCTGGCCTAATGAAGTGAGCTTAATTCGCAAAATATTGTGGTTGATTTTATACTCGTTTCTTCGACTCGTCTACTTGAGGCAATCCTGTTCAGGGTTTTATTGTGGCAGTAGGACAGTATAACCCCCTCGACCTAAGGTCGCTACGCCACTGCCACTTCTTTGATGACTGCAATATTTCCATTTTTCTAAAATTCCTATGCGAGAAAGCAAAGATGGGAAATTTCGTATTATGTTTTCACACTTTGATACTAATCATCGCTGCATGAGTGCATTTACAGGGCAATAATATGGGCATGTTCTCTGTATTAATTCATGTATCTTTCTCATCTTCAGTTCCACTGAATGAAGTGCTGAATAATTTCAACACTTCTGGTGCTGATGGTCATCGCTCCAAGAGATCTTCCTTTCCTTCCCATGCGTGGCCGGAGGTTCTCTTGCTGGTGGACTACGACATCTACTCTGTGCATGGCTTCAGCAAGAAGGAGGCCAGGAGGTACTACGTCAGCTTCTTGAACGGGGTGAGTAGACAGTCGTCTTGAAATACCATGACGTTTCTTTGCCTTTGATACGAGATCGATGGATTAAAGATTGAACGAATGACGGTTGCTATGAAAATTAAAATTAAATTCTCAAGACGCATTTTATTTAGAGGTAAATGAAATATTTACGTCCAGTTAACTAAAAACTGCAATGCACTGGAGGTTGAGAGCCCTGCTCTCGCGCACTCCGTCTAACAAACACATCGTTGGTCGCTCTTTCCCTTCTCGCTCATCGCGGTAATTTTAATTTTGATCAGGGTTTCTAAACTGTGTCTTCATCATAACTCTTGCAATCCCTTCTTACTTCAGATCCCGCAACATCTGTGAGCAAAAGCAGCTAAGACTATTATCTTGGATTTAAAAATTTCATTAAAATTTACTAATTAACTATTTTAATAGTGTTTACTTATAGCCGTCACTCATTCCTTAATTGTAGTGCTCTTGCGTCTTTCGCGCATTGTATATACATCATCGCATTCTTAAAGTTATTTATAGACATTATAATCGAATACTACAATATTGTTACAAACATGTAATGTCACTTCCCCCCAATATTAGTTCTATGATTGGAAAGAAACACTTACAGAGGTTTCATTGACACCGGGGGAGTGTCAGCCAATGAATCCTCCGGCGTTGGCGACCAATTAGCGACAAAATGAAGGATGTCTATAATGCTCTAATTTTCGTTCTATCTCTGTTAGGAGCGGAGATATACAGAATGTAATAGATGTTTGTATGTGACATCGCATCCTGTATAAGACTATAAATACCCTGAGTTACTGAGACGAGGGAACCTTAGGATGTGTTTGTGTATGAATGCCTTTGGAATCTGTTTGGAGTCTTGTTCGCATTGCGAGTTTGTCAGCTATTAGACGCTGAGGGCTACTGTTCGTGCTATTACTGTTATTATTAGTGATTGCTGTCTGTTTGTGTTGCTAATTTGTGTAAGTGCTGTTTTTTCTGTTAACCGTGCTTCGTGTTTTCCGGAAGCGACACTCTCCATTATCCTGCTTGTTGGATTGCTTTCACCGTATACTCACTGGTCGATTTTCGTAACACATGGGATTGACATAGCAAATATGTTTCGCAAAAAAATTAACAATCGATTAAATTATCGAGATTTAATTAAGCTTACAATTAAGGATCCATTGACTCCATCATTAAAACAAATCTTTTGTTGATGCTGTTATATACTGTATTGTGCGAATGAGAGAAAATAGTTCCTCCAGTCTTGTAGCTACTTTGATCAGTCTGTCCTTGCTAAGGGTCCTCTTTTGAATCACATGAAAATTTAGAAATTATTATAAAGCTGTTGATGTACTATAAACTGTTATAACCTAATATTTTTTAATTAGTTTTGCATAAATCTGGATGTTTTCTGCCAATTTTTCCTGTTTACTGAAATATTTAAGATGGAATGTTTCTTTTAGGTTGATCTGAGATTTAAGGCTATTTCGAACCCTAAGATCAATCTAATATTATCTGGAATCGTTGTCGCAGAAGTAAGTGCAATTTTCATTCATTTCATTGGTTTATATGCAGTTTTGTTATTTCGTCAAATTTTTGACTTATCAGATTTTAATGGGCGTTTTAATACTTAGTTTGGTTTTATTAGTTAGTTGGTAGTTTTAATAAATAAATTCTTACCACGTTTATTTTTATGTAGCAATAATACATATAGCTTATTTTAATTACAAATACCATTGGCGGTGATTCGGTGCTTCTTGTTTTTGAATAAAAAATTAAATTTTTATTTCATTATAAAATAAATTATAAAATCGATACTAAAATGCATTCGTACTTTTGAATGAAATTATTACTGAGCATTCGTGAATTTTCAAAATACTTCGATTTAATAGTAATACATGTTTATCGCCCCTTTAGGGAAAGTTGTATAGTATAGTATTAATCCAAATCTCATAGAAAATGTTATTACCACTGATAAGTTGTAAACTGTCAACTCTTACTTCTCTGTCTCAATTCGTTCAAGGAGAATCCAAAACTTATCATTTTGTAGCTAATTTTTTAAATTTTTTTGTCTATTTCCTATGCTCTCCGGTAATTTTAGCCTTCTTTAAATCTTTGCCCCCTCCCCCGCGCTTACGACTATAAATTGCCGTCACTTTTAGAGCCACAACCTGTTTGCTGAGCAGTTTTATACATTCCACTGTCTTTAAGCCACTCAATATTAGTAGTTCTTTTTTAAAGAAAGTTAACCCTCTAAGCGTTTAGCTATTTTGATCTAATAGCTTGAAAATCTTAAAAAAGTAGATTTTAAATGAATAATTGGATCTTTATTGCGTCTAATAAATTCTCTGAACTCTTTGAAATATTTTATCCATGGTAATTAAAAGAAATTGTACATAGAGGAGAGTGGGGTAAAACCGGATACCCTTTATTCTGGCGCTATTATTTTTCCTATCTAGCAGACAGATACTGAATTACACTCTACTAGTCAAGAAAAAGGTGCAGTCACAGTGGCGTGTTGTAGCTGTTGAATTCACTGCATCTGTGAAGGTCTATTTGTTTTAAAACGTCAACTTTCTAATGTTCGTTTGATTTTAAACTATCCTTACTTAATAATCATTGTATTTATAAAAACTATATTTATTCCAGATTATTATACGTTTACTAAGGATTTATCCCTACCAAACAATAAGGATTTACTCTAATAATTTCGCGGTTCTATTTCGTTTTTTATAACTTTCCCACTCAAGGTGAAACGGGTAATTCCAAGTGGCGTAAGACCGGGACAGTCAGTATTGATGATTCCTCCGATTAAGACGATAAAAATACATCAGACATTAATTGTTTATATTTAAATGATGTAATCATTTTCTAATTTAAATAAAGAAGAAGGGTTAATCCAATGTGAAAACTGTCTTTAGCTGTCCCCACGAAAGCTGTAGTGGTGCAGAGGAAGAAGAAGCTGTATTACGTGAATTTTGTGACTAATTTTCTTAAATTGCCTTATAAAATAAAAATGATTGCAACTTTTCCACTGAAAATCGAGTTTTCCTAATTTCCCATAACGTTAACATGTGTGCCCGGTTCGGGTATTTTGACTTTTTATTATAAAAATAATCACTGATAAAAAGTATTGAAACTGTGACTTTTCTGGAAAGATCTATTGTACTCCGATAAACAATGAATATTTTAGTAAAATTTGACAAGCTCTATGTCGAATATTTTAACTCTAACAGACCGTCGAACCTTAGCTACCCGATTTTACCCCACTTTCCTATATAAAGATAAATTATCTTCTTTTGAATTGAAAATGAAAAACGGGAAAATAGGGCTCAAATGTTTCAGAAAAACAGTTACAAAATTTCAGAGAATAAAAGTGAACTTAGCAACGTACAAAAAGATTATAAATGCAATTGTCTATCGATGTTACAGATATCCTACTCTTTTTATGTCCCATAACATTACAGTTTTTTAAATTCAAAAATGTCTTACAAATACTTTGAGAACGTAAATCAACCATATAATGTACGAAATGTTATGCATGCAACTGGTAAGTTCTCGTTTCATAGATACAGTATAAAATTTCATAATTATTTCTTTTTTTATTTCGATTTCCATTCACATTACCAGCACGATAAATTTCTAGAACAAACAGAATGTGCAGTTGTAAGAGATGAAGGTTCAATTAAAAAATATGGAAAACTCTTAAGGTTATTTTTTATAATAAATCACAAGTTGATATTATGACGAAGTCCACGTTTTGACTATTTTGCATTAATAATGCCATGATTGGACAGAAATTATATTTTTTGTGTAATATTAATTCAACTCCGTAGCTCAATTTGTATACACCACAGGCAGCCAGAACAATTAGAAGTCTGCTGTTACAGGGTGGTCATTGATTATTGAACCCATTTCAACAACTGCGGTTTTTTTAAATGGGAGAGCAAATAAATAAGTTTTTTCAGATAGGTGGTGTACCATTACGGCGTTCTAAATTTGCTACAGCGAGATATTTCCATACGCAATGGCTACCAATCAGCAGAAGCCGATGCGCGTTTTCTTGTTTCCTTTTTTAGTTTTTCTTGAATATCTCGTGAACTATTAAGTTTTTGAGTTGCATTTTGATCTAACAAATTCAAGAACATAAAATTCCCTATAAATAAATGCTTTATTTGTCTTTCAGCTTTAATAGTTTCTCAGATAATGGCTAATAAAATTGGGAGATGTCGAATAATTTACGAGGAACGCCGTAACGGTGCGTTACCTATCTGAAAAAAAACTTTTTAAAATGAGCTATCATTTTTAAAAAAATGTAGTTGTGACATTATTAGTTTTTTAAAATTACTTTTTGGAATAGGTCCAATAATCTATTACTACTCTGTATCTTAAACTCAGTTAATCTACTTCTTCGAGATCTGTTTTCTTAGAAAGGAAAGTCACGGACATGGTTCACTTTAACTCTGAACCCTCTATAGCACTGGAAAGGGGTTTTTGGGAAGCACAGAGCCTCAAGGGCTTTCATCTTCCGTTAGCTGTAGTGGAATGGTTAGTGGCATGACATTTACTTTGCACCTAAATTAAAAGTTAAATAAAAATTATGGGAATGATTCCTTTTTTTCCCCATTGATCAATTGAAGTGGATACGGGGGTATTCTTAGTTAATGGCACTGGTGAGAAGAAAAAATTAAATTAAAAACAGTAATTAGCAAGGGATGTGATTAAACTTAATACTTTTTTTTCCTCCTTGTTGGACAGGGAGTAAAAAATTTTCTAATATAATAAATAATCCTTGTGATAAATAAAGTCTTCCGAAATCACGTCTCATTTTTACTTTCTCGAAAACGAAGTATACAAAAAAAATTATCGTAATTGATACGTCGTACGTTTGATGAATCTTCACGTTTTAGATATCCCTGAGTGAGAAAGACATACTTTTGGAATTGTGTCTGTCTGTTTGTCTGTAAACGCGATAACTAAAAAACGGTTTGCTCTAGACAGATGAAAGTTAGTAGAAAGTTGTAGATATCTATCAAATATTGAACGAAATCTGTCCATGGGAAGTCTGTCTGTCCGAGTTCATGGATACACGATTACTCAAAAACTTGGACAATATTTGATAAACAGTTTTATAATCAGAATTGTAGGCCCGTATCGAATTTTGGACCGATTCCGTCAACGTGTTGACTGTCTGTCGGTCTGCACTTTCGCATGCATGTGAACACGATAACTTGAAAACGCAAAGACGTAGATTAATGAAATTTGGCATGCGATCTTCAAACCCTAACTGTAGACCTATATCAAATTTTGGTTTCAATTGGTCTTGAAAAAAGGTGTTCGAAAAGCATACGTGGTTCTCAACATCGTAGTAAGATACACAAAGCGTGCCATATTGTGTTTTGTAGCCCTCTTGACGTATTTTACTAACATTTGTGTTGTCACTCTTTCGGTTTGCCACGCTCTTCGATGGCAACATAAATCTGAGTACTCGGGGTAGTCCAAGCCTTCCCACAATTACGTAATTCTTATTCGGGGGATGAAAACTTTTCTAGGGAGTATACTCGAAAGTGTTGGCATGTCGTGAGTGTAATGTTGCAGAGTTAACGCAGATAGGCAGTTTAAAATACAAAATAGCTTTAATCCAGTTTACTTAAAAAGAAACATGCTGCTGTCTTGCAGCTTACACACTCACTGACAGCCATCCATTCGACTGCTTGTCTAAAAACACAAATGAACAATATATATTGATCGTAACAACCATTCAACTTCGACTAGTGCCGTAACTTCGGCTACGTCATGAAATTAACCAATGAGATGCGTTTCATTCAGTGACTGAACAATTTCATTTGAATTTCCAACAGAAAGTGTGTGGGAGACCACTCCAGCTGGTTTTAATTAATGTTTTTTTTTTCAGAGCAGGGAAGCCACTCCATACCTGGAATTCAATCGAGTTTCGAGTCCGAAGGGGGATCTGTTGGACGGGGACCGAGCCCTTGACGACTTGGCCCACTACCTGTACGCGGTGGACGGTCTTCCGGAATACGACTTGGCCGTCGTCCTCACTAGGATGGACATGTGTATAATAGCAGGAAGAGAATGCAGTCAAAATATAAATGGTACAACAAGCGTCATTATTATTATACAGTGAAACCTCCCTACAGCGACCACCATCCGTTCCAACGAAATTTGGTTGCTCAGAGGGGTGGCCGCTCCAAAGGGTTTTCATGTTTGAAAGTACAAAATGAGTGTTTAAGCAAGCTTTAATTCGTTATTTTCTGGGAAATGGAATTTTAAGAATTATCTTAAGAGAAAAGCACTTATTTATTAACTCTTAGATCTGTTATTATACCAAAACAAACAAGAAACAAAAGACAAAAATTTATGGTTATCGCTCTTTTTGTATTTGAATATCTTTAATCTTGGTGTTTGTTTTTGATTGTTTTTGTGTATAGGGATTAAGAGGGGATAGCGACAAAAATCTTTACTTTTTCTCGTATGTCGCTAGCATAAAAAAGCACTTCTTCATATCATAGGTGGGTTCCTCTTTCTGGCGAGCGGATTGCCGTGGCATTTTTCAGATTATTAATTTTTGCCTTTTGTTTCTTATGCTTTGATATATATATATATAGAGAGAGAGAGAGAGAATATAAATCGTAAAATGAAAGAGTATAAAATGTGAAATGAAAAACGCAATAAAAGCACAATAACGTTTCTTCAGGGGATGAAGTTATTGTGAATTGCTAAATATAAAAGTTTGACATTTTTTTGCAATCAGTTACGCCCTAAGGCCTAAAAATCAGTGTTTTAGGCTGATAATAGGGCTAGTAAATACATAAAGAAGAGAAATTCAATTCCTGCCGTGATGTGAAGCGTTTTCTTTCCTCACTGGTGGCTGCCGTGGCCTAGTGGTAAGGTCTCGACCTCGGGACCGGAGGGTCGCAGGCCCGAAACCCGATTCCACCGAAGATCCGCCGTGTATGGGGCCTGTTGCGCGCTAAATCATACGCAGTGGCCAAACGTCTTCCCGTTGGTGTGGCACGGAACTTTGGAAAGGGGATGCCAGCTCAGGTGTCGTCCTCGTCATCTGACCGCGGTTCAAAATTACGAGGTCCGTCCCTAAATAGCCCTCGTGTTGCTTCAAATCGGGACGTTAATATAACGTCATCTTTCCTCACTGAGTTACGCTATTGTCATTAATTAATTTTACTGTTAAAAAACGCAATAAAATTTGCTTTGACTACCAAACCATTAAACTACCACTACTCAAGATAAAATAATTATTTAAATATGTAAATATCGCAGTCATTTTTATGTTTGTAATAATTATGTTAAGTACATGTACAAACATTTACATACTAAAGTATTTTACTTATAAGCAATTTTTCTTTATTAAAAGCCAGGAAGGCATAACATTTCGGATACCCTAAAGAATTCAAAATTCTTCAGAAATAATGTATCTTTTTTCATGCAAATAAATAATGTCTACTAAAATAATAAGGAAGTGCGATTTTTCATGTCATAGAGAAATAGCTTATGCCCTAATTTCATGCAATGAGTTTCAACTTTGTCATAAGGTGCTAGATAAAACATTATTAAACTTAATTAGTTATACATTTTGATTAATATATATGATGAATTATATTATGAATATTATTAAATATATTAGTCACTAAAGCTTTTGTATGATTTTATATGTGTTAGCAAAAGATTTACTTCAATGTTTAAAGTTTTTATATACTGTGAAAAAAAGGATACAAAAAAGTGATGTATATATATTTTTTAATTTTTTATTCGTATATGAGTGGTGGTTTTTATTCGATTGGTTTAGAGATTTGTATACATTTTATATTGTTTTTTAAATACGAGATGAATGGAATGCACCTTTTATTTATATATTTCTAATATATCAAAAGTTTCTGACAAAAAACTTTGATTTTCGGATTTCAGTCATATTTAAAGGATTAAAGTTAGAATACACCAAGTTTTCTGTGAAAATTTAGAGAAATTTAGTTTAAAAAATTTGTAAATCATATCAACTCAAAAATGTTACCTGTTAATTTTTAAGTTTATTTGCACTTTTAATCTTTGCAGTCCTGGGTATAATAAAGTCTCCGCTTATAATAAAGTCTCCGGTCTTAATTCCCTCGAGATCTTAATTGCTCTATAATGCATCCAATTATAAAAACAATAAAAAAATTAACATTTCTTGAATTTTTTAAAAATTTAGATTTTAAGTAAGTGATAGTATTAAAATTATTAATTTAAATCTATTCAAATTTTAACAATAAATATTATTTTATTTATTAAAATTTCATGTTGTTTATTTATTTATTACGTATTATTTATTAAAACTTAAATATATCGGGGTTATCCAAAATGTTTTCATTCTGGAACCGCATCTAGTAAGGCCGGTCCTGAGGGGATGGGTCGAATTTGGGGCGATTTAAATACTCTCGGTTTGCCAACGTGCATAAAGAGATGTACACGTTGGAACATGTTCGTTGGTAGTCCGTCGTTCTCTGTGAACCTTCAACGAACCTGCAATCCTTCGTATCCTTTATTTCAGCTCGGAAAAGTTGCCCCCCCCCCCCTCCTTCTTCGTTGGTAAACGACAAGTGATGATTGATGGTTCGCTCCTTTTCCATGGCTCGCAGCTGCTTCGTTGTGAAAATATTTTCAACGAACGGTTCGCAAGTGTATACGCGCCTTGAGGTGCCGTCGTCCCATGACCACAATTCAAAATTTGAAGTCCGCCTTCGTGAAGTTTCAAAACGGGACATTCATCTAACCAATTTTAAAATAATTTATTATATCATAAATTGTTAGATATTAGTGCATATCTCATACGAAAAAAATCCGCAGGTTTGATTTTCATAAGTTGAGAACAGAAGCTTACATTTTTTTAACTCGTGCCGTAAACAATAATGAATGTGTTTGTAAATTTCTGAAAGCTGCTTAAGTGGACCATCGATTTTTGCAGGCTACGCTATCCGTGCGGGTGCCTGTTCAGTGTTCAAAGGGCTGGAAAGAGTCAATAAGATTGCGATAGTCGAAGACAAAGGAGGATTCGGCGGCATCATTACAGCAGCGCATGAGATAGGTCATCTGTAAGTATGGATTGTTGTCTGTATAAAACATGAGTTATTAAAATTGGAAAGGTATTTAGCATTTACAATTAAAATTATGTAGTTATGATATTAAGAGCTTTCTTCATGCAGGGTGATTCAAAACCCAGGATAAACAATGTGAGGGTTAATATCAGGATTGGTTGATTGATTATTTGAAGTTTTATGGCGCAAGAGCTAGAATATGATACAGAAGAAAACCAAAATAGCTAAAAGAACGAACACATTGTGACAAGTTGAATGTACCAGTTAAAGAAAACTGCAAAAACACGAATAAAATTAGATAAAATCGGTAAAACCAATGGCTTTCAAGAAGTTAAAAACATTTGCATGGGGATGTTTCCCAATGAAGCCACCAATGTTTACAGATGACAGACCAAAAACAATGCAATCGATGATTATTAAAAAAGGGGTATTCAGTCAAAACATTAAGAACGGTAAAATCTGTGTGGCGTGTTGCCCAAGTGGGGCAACGTTCAACAAGCAGAAAGTGTTTCACCTCAAGCCCACGTACTGGTTCAAGAGGCCATAAGGATGATAATAAGGATAAGGCCATAAAAGATGAATAACATGAAGCTTGTTCTGAATCTGTTGATGTCAAGACTTTTGCCACAATGAATGGACATGATGAGAGATGAATTTCTTTTCATCGGAATAGGATGACAATAATAGGAATAGAAATGAAAGGAAACATGAATTGTTTCTCCACATCCTCGCTGATAAGAGTTCCTTAAAAGAAATGATCGCAGAAATTACTCAAAATCCTGTCCTCTAAAAGCTAACTTTTGACAGGTAGCGTTGACAAAGTTCTTAGCTAACGTTTTTGGAGGTAATTCGTTGACAGCCTCCTCGCTCGAATAATTTTGACGGCTGTTCGCAGAAATGCCGGCATCTTTGAAAATGTACACCGATCACTCCTTTGACGCGGCCAGGTGAGTGTCATAGCTGGTGGATACAACATGGAGATGTTATTGTAAAAATTGTTGTAAAGAAACACTTGTCGACAATGCTGTTAGTAAACTGTCCGTATTCCTTTCTTGCTTACGTCCTGCGTTTGTGTCTCAAAGGGTTACTCAGCCCATACATTTCTAAAGAAAAAAATTTGTTACAGTGCACTCTACCACACTTTAAATTTTCCTCGTGAGTTGAGAATCACTCTGTATGAAAAATGCATAGACAACTACTAATGTACAGATAAAATCTGTGTGCTTGATAGTCTTCTCCTCACAGAGACTCAAGAGTTTTACTTTTTATTTCATTTTACTGTTTAACCAAAAATGCTCTTATCAATAAATTCTCGTTCTGTTTAGGCTAAAGCAGCAGTTCTCGCGACTTTAATATTTGAACCTTCCAATGCTGTTTTTTTTCCATTCTGGTGAATATAAGAATTTTAACTTTACTAACAACAGAAAGTTTTCTGTGTTTTTACTCGGAATATATATGACATAAAAGCTGAAAAAAAATATTTCTTCTTCAAATAACTTTGAAGTAAAAGCTTAGGAGGTGAAACGAATTTCTAAGCAAGAAAAGAGCCTTTTTTGTGATTAAAAACAGAATTTGTTAGTATTAAAATGTTTCCACTGAATTGCAAGATAAATCTATCTTTTCAACTAAAATAACAATGAATTTCGGGAACCTAAAAACAATTACTAGCTAAATGCCTTCTGTGATACAGTTATGTATATATGTAGCATAAACGATGAAAAGAGCAATATTTATTGCTTGTCAAAAGTAGTAAGTAGTATGAAATAGAGTTTGAGAGACAAAGGTAATTTCAAAACAACTTTCAAACTTTTTACGCTACGGTTCTTCATAATGCTCTGCCTAACCAGCTCTATATGGTTAATCGCATTAATATGATACGAAGCAAAATAAGCAGTTGGCGGGATAAAGAATAAGAGACAGCATTTTCAGCCTCTACAACTGTAATAATTTGAGCAATCAGAATATATAATCGTAGCAGACTATAGCACTTCCTAAATCTCTCAGATATGTTCAATATTCTTTCGTAAAACATGACCTGTATCTGATGGCAGTGTGGGAAACTTACTTTCTGGATAATCTCTTAATAAAGTAAAGGATATTCTTACAATTTTGTGCTTATTTTTGCAGCTTAGGAGCAGTCCACGACGGCTTCCCAGATACCCACGGTCGTCCAGGAGCCAGCCGATGCAGCTTTGACGATGGCTTCATCATGAGCTACAACAGAGTCGATGAACGGGCATTCCAGTGGTCCTGGTGTTCTATTCAACAGTTTAGGCACTTCTTGAAGTGAGTAGAATTGATTGCCTCTGTTAATAGGTTTCGTATTAAGTTTGCCTTACCTGAAAACACTGTAACAGTATTCGAAACTAATTTTAATTTAATAACACTTTTACTTTTGTATATTGGATACGAATCCAAAAGTAAAATTAACTTTTCTTCAGGTAGATTCCTCACAGGAAGTCAACTTGTTGCAATGGTTCTCATGACACAACTTCCGGAAAAGTTCTGCAGATCTTCGCCGATCATGGCCTCTAGTATATACACAGGGTGTCACAGCAATGTAGAACAAGCATTTATTTTCTTAAATATTGCACCTGGAATTATACTTACAGTTACAAAGTTTCATAAAATAAGGTAGGGATTCGTGTGAAAACAGTTAAGCTTCTGTAGAAGTTGAAAATAGAAAGTTAAGAAAATTAAATTTTTATACGTTCCCCATAGAACAAAAGAGTCAACAAGTAAAATGTTCCTCTTTCACTCATCTATGCATAAACTAAGTTTCACGATTCCATCTCCAAAACTTGCAGAGATATTTTATCTTTTAAATTTAAAGAGGCTTGTCACAAATTTATATGGAGGTGTTTATTGCAGAAATGATAATTTATTCAACATAGAAAATCTGCGAAACGCAAATGTAGTACACCATCCAATCATCATTGATTTTTTTAAAAAAATTGTCAATGACGCATACTGTTACTCAGTTTCATTAACAGATAGTTGAAACTATCGACTTGATAAAGAATGGAAGGACAACTCGAGAAAATAAAATTCAACATAGAAAAGAAAAATGGCCTAATATCGGACAAGAATATTAAATTATTTGTGCTTATTATTAAGTTTTACCTAAAGGCAGTGGCGACTCGTCCTTTAGAAATGCAGAACTCACTAAAATTATTTTAAAAATTCACATTTTCGTTTGCATTATATTTGCTGACTTCTAAACTCTGAAAGTTCGATTATCAGCAAAAAAAGAAGAAAAAGACAGAAAATGAATGAAAAAGTAAGACAGACATAGGATGGGGCTATACACCAAATAGTTTCTCTAAGAAAAACAAAATGATGAGTGTTCTTGCATAAATTGATATTTTTTAAACTTGAATCTTCGAACAGTAATATTGAATTTTAAGAAGGTCTAATTTCCTGAATATATATATATATATATATGTATATATTTGTTAATAAATGTTAGATATCTTTCTGATAGTATGTAATTTAGGGTTAAGACTACTTCCCTCTTTCTTCTGCAAATTTAGGTAATTTACCCTTTATGTTTTTAACAACTGATCTCATTGATGGTTTTGCGCAAACAAAATCAAGATTTTAAAATGACAAGCTGAAAAGTGATTTCCCCCACCCCTCACTTAAACTGTCTTTTAACCTATGCATGTTACCCCTTCTCGGAGAACTCTCCTTATTTGCAATCTCTACAATCCTTTTCATTCTTTCATGTCTAATCCTTATGAAAATAGAGACGAAATGTTATTTCCCTTATCTCGCCAGAAGAAAGGTATCTACCGTTGCTTTCCGGCTTACAGACGGGGATTTTTTAAGCTATGCAAGACATTTAAAATTATGATTTTATTAGCCTCTCATAACAAGGAAATGAGAGTTTTGATTTTTTTGGTTGATCTAATGTGCAGATGTTGGATATTTATAAAATAATAATGGGTTTCTGAAGCCAATATTTCAATAAAATAACGCGAGAATATGTCAGTCACTACAACCAGATCAAAAAGGAAAAAATCCTCGTCGGCAAGCCGGAAGACAAAGGTAGATTCCTTTACGTTTAGGTTACAAAAGTAATAAAATCTTAATATAAATAAAAGTTATTGTATGCATGTTCCACATCTCCTCTTAAACCATTGCACTGGTTTTAACTAAACTTTGTATACTTATTATATAAGAAAAGGGGAAGATACCTGTCAACTTTTCAAAGGGCAAAAGTTAATTAAACAGTCAGTTAATTAGAAATTAACCGAAACAGTTTTTTTCCTGTAAGTTCGGAACAAATTCCCCCCCCCCCCAAATATTTTTATACCATCGTGAAGTTGAAAATTTTACCTTTTCAATGATACCAATTTTATATCTGTGACATTTTTACTTCAATTTTTATTAATTTTTCAAAATTTAATAAGTGGTTGATTACACGCAGATGATTTTGAAATAAAGCAAATTTAATGATACTCCATTGCTAGGCAACAGTATAATTATTTTACCATTATTTTCTGATGTTTCTGTTTATTTTTTTCAAATATCGTTTGGCAATGTTTCATTGGTTCTAAAAAAATTCTAAAGCTTATTTAATTAGATTAAAAAATCGCTGCTGTTAATATCGCCTGTCATCTTTACCTGCGTTTTCTACAAAATAAGTAATATTTTAATTGAAAATATATAGCTTTAAGTATTAAGAGATTCGGAGTTGTGTTTTAACGATGCCTAAAAGAAAACATAAGTCAATCGCTCAAATTCCAACAAAGGCAAAGATAGTAAAGCTTTTGTAAGCCGATGAAATAGATGTTTGACAACAGCACGCTTCATAAATGTCGTTTACGGGCGAGTATCAGCAAGCCGTTGAAGCCTTAATCTCTGTAGTTTGGAGCCTTTGGTTTTGAATGCTTACTGTACGAATTTTTGTGCGGAGTCCGCACACACACACACACACATGAGGTCTTCAAAACAAGATAAAGGCCACTGTCAACTTTTCAAAGTCCAAAAATTAATTAAAAATCTAGCAAAATTTTCGCATTTTTCCACGAAATCTTCCGAAAATGTTATCTAACAAAAACTAATTTTACACCATATTTTTTTAAAATTAGCTTTTCAATGATAGTAATTTCATTTCCGTACAATTTTTTCCTCTCATTTTAATAAATTTTTCAAAATTAATTTTATACGCAATTAAAAACTGTTTCTGAATAATTCAACAAATAATTTCTGACGATAAATATACAATTTGTAGTAAACATTTACGGGTTTTTTTTGAAAAATTATCTTTTTTATATAAAAAAATCCTCCTCCTCTATAGAGCTGCAAAGAGACTGCAAATGACGAGAGCTTTCCAACAAGGGGTAACATTCATAGGTTGAAAGGCACTTTAGGTTAGGGGAAGAGGAGGGGAAGGAAGGGAAAATTACTTTTAAGCTCATAACTTCTAAGCAATTGCAGTTATCAAAGAAGTTTAAATGCAAACATTGTTCGTTATGATAAGGCGATAATTCGCTTAATTTGAATTTTATTTATATTTTCAATTGTAAAGGAATTATAGGGAAATGAAAATTTCAACACTCGACCATTTTCACCCCCTTTAAACTGGATAGCCCATCTACGAACTCAACCAAGATTTTAACTATCCCTACAATATATCCCAGGATGGTTAAAATGAAATCAAAATTACTCCAGTTATCGTGTTCACAAGATAACATGGGCAAAAGAGTTAATCGTATACATCTCTACAAATAATTATAAGGAAAAGAACTTTATATATATATATTCAGGGTCCTAAATTTTATAATAAAAAGCACTTCATAGATTCAATACAATTTTGTCTTGTGTTTCTTGAACTACAAAATATCCATTTTCTTCCAGCTCTGAAGAGGCTTCTTGCTTATTCAACAAGCCCAACCATAATGTAATGGCAGGAAGTGAACTTCCAGGAACTGTGCTCTCATTGGACGGGCAGTGTAAACGTGAAGTCGGGACGTATGCATGTGCAGTAAGTGTCTTAAAATAGACAGGATATATTCTTTTATTACTTTTCTTTAACAATAAATATGTTCGATAAATAGATCAACTAGTTAACACGTGGCATAAATTAACCCCAGTTCAGTTATTTCAGATTTATCAGTATCGATTGGTTGCCCAATCATAACTGGATTAATTTATAGTTTGCTTAAAAGTGATAAGTGTCAATTCAGGCAACTGGACTGACGAATGAAATGATAAAAATTTACTCTAGTAGTAGATCTCCAACTGACAAATGACACCTACACGAAATAAGGCCGGTGAAAGTAGGCTCGGAAAAACGGTATTAATTTTAATAAGCGAGTATAATTATTTAATAAGCCAGTATCGGTTATGGATGGGATATAGTTATTTTTTTCTACTTTCTCAAATCTGACTTTCCGGATTTCTGAAAAGTAGATTCATCACAGATTTGGTTTTGAATACCATTGGTGGTTAATTACATGCGAAAAGTTATAACAGAATGCAGAGCATCTTAGACATTGATGGGATAAATGCTGTGCAGGCTGTAACTTTAACAACACTGTATGACCATGCATCTAGAATCGTCAAGACTCCTATGTACATTGGGGATGTATAAAATGTCACTGCTATGCAGGCTGCGAAATATTATTATTCTCATTAAGCAAAAATGTGTGTGAAGTTCTTTGGTCAAAATCACTGCTTAGGTTTTATTTCCAATCATGCCCATTTAACAGGTAAAAAATCTCGCAGATTCCAAGTCCTGCAGCGGCAAATAAAAGACAGTATCAATCAAGCAGCTGCTACTCAAAAAGCGGCGTTGGTTAGAAAGAAGACTTATTGATATGAGTAAGACTTATTGACATGCTCGCATGTGCGTATTCTTGTTTCTCCCGAAGGTCGACCCTAAAGTGTGCACCTTGCTGTTCTGCTACAACGCGGACGGCCGTTGCTGGGCATCAAGAGGCGCTGCAGAGGGATCCCATTGTGGTGGCGGACATGTAAGTAGAAATCCCATGATAGTCCAGTCATTAGGTAGTTTTTTAAAACAAATTCTGGTGGAGTCGTAATTTTTTGCTCCTATATGGTTTTTGGGGTGCTGATTACGAATCTGAGGTTTCCCACCAAAACTTTTTGTTGGAATTTTAGTTATAGCCAAAAAACATGAAAAAAATGGACTTTCTCTCAGTTGTTTGCTTATAACGCCAAAACTATCAACTTTTTTATGGCATTATCATATATCAAAATAATCAGCACAAAATTTCCTACAATTTGTGTCTATACTATTTTTTCGCTACACGTACCATTTAGGCGCCATAACTGGTTGAAGTTTGGCTAAAGTTTGACTTACCTGCTAGCACGGCTTGAAAAATAACAAGTTTTTCTATCTGTATACACTAAAATTTATTATCTTACTATTAATACACTTTACTTATTTAATACACTTTTTCTACCATAATGTTCCTTTTTCAAATAAATTTCTCATCTGTTATATTAGATATGAAAGTAATTTAGTCCCGAGCAACGCCGGGCATAAGTGCTAGTTATGAATAAAATTCTTTGATTACCTCTAAAAGGCTGATGTTGATGGAAATTTAGATTCACTTTTACAATAAATGTTATTTACAAACAACTAAACGTACTTTGTGTGGTTTTTAATTAAACATTATTAATTTCTATTAATTAATTTGAATAACTTGGTATATAGTAACCAAGAAAAAAATATATGACATGGAAAAAAGTAGCATTCTAAACTTTAAAAGTCATAATAACTTAATAATAATACAACTACAGTCATAAATATGATCTTAGTATCTACATACATTACACAGTCTCTTCACTTTATCTTGGCCGCTTTGAAGCTTATGGTCCAATATCTTTTGAAAGATCACCTGTGTCGTCCTCCACATGCAAAGATAAAGACGCCTCATCTAAATCATCGGGCAATATTGGTTTACCATCATCATCCTCATCACTGTTAATTACTTGAATCCCTCTGTTATTGCAGTTGTCCCAGCAATGAGGATACAACACTGAACAAAACAGTCTGACCTTCCTACAGCTGCAATTTCCTGTGCACCTCTTCTTACACTTGCAAGATATCTTGCGTACAGGATAGAGTCAGGTGTGGGGGGGTTCAGAGTTTTGACAGGTTGGAGCCCACTGTTTGTTCTTTCCCAACCCCAGTCTTCAGGTCTCTTTTTATTGCCAAGCCAGTGCTGGATATGATAGTAAACTTTTAGGGAATGTTGGTGGGCAGATGCGAAGCGAAGCCATGTTGCTACTCTTGTTAAATGAAGATTTCATGTAACATTTGTAGCAAAGATTATTCAAGGATGGAGTATCCGAGGTAGTTATTGGGTAGCCATACAATGCCACAAGAAAGCGGTTCCCTACATCCACAACAGCTTCAGGGGTCATATCCGGGTTCTTAAAAATTTCAATTACTTTGAGGAGATCATTATTGTTTTTCAAAGTCTTCAAAAACCTCAATTTAACATAATTAAAAAGAGCTGATGTGGTGTCACATCCGCTCATGGCATGTATGAATAAAATATTGTCGGCGATTGTTTTTTCTAAAACTGTGTGCGGAGAAAATATCTTTTCAGCGATTTTCCTTTTCCTAGTTTTAGGAAATATGCGTTGTCAAAGGTACAAATGCCAATTAAGATGACAAAAAGTTCGATATCTACACCACAGACGGATGTGTTGGGCCCAAAGCTAGAGCTTTCACAATTAAACAATCAGCATCTTCGTCTGCTTTCTTGTATGCCATGTTTACTGAGGAGAACTTGTTCATCAGGATGGAAATGAATCTATCCTTGTTCTTCGGATTGGCCAGAAATTTTCCTTAGGAAACAGTTCATATCATCGCTTCATCAAACATTACTTCGCTTGACATTTGTTTTTGTGTTCTTCTGGTCCGTTCTGCACATTTAGTGCCTCCTACTGTTTCATTTTCAGGATACCCATCGAAAATGACTAGCGCAGTTGATTTGTACTTTGTACGAACATATGTCACATAATTATCACAAATTGATGAAAAAGTTGAACCCCTTTTCCAGATGACTCAGTGCAGCAAGTGTCCTCCATCAATAATATACACACTGCTTTCAGCATTAAAATCCCGTGTACATGGCTTGCAAACTTTGTGCAAAGAGGATTTCGTGCCTTTTCGCATTCCACCTTCATCAAACAGAGGTAGTAGAAAGGGACATAGTTCATATGTTAAGACGCCCCCTAGTTCTTCATCCGATTGCTTTGTAATATAAATTATCTGGAAAAGCGTTGTATGGTTGATAGATACACTTTCATCATGCACCTTGACGGCATCACTTATTAGAGCTAGTAGTTGCACTTTGTCATTTCTTTTGAATTTCACAGTATTAAATTATTTCCTTCGATTCTTTAGATACCAAGATCAGGTAGGGGACAATAATAGGGCTATGTTTAAGCCTCCTAACTTATTAAAAAAATTCGTGATATTTACTCTGTTGTTTACACCACAACCGCGAGTGCAGATTATTCAAGTATACTCATAATATAACTGATAAAATCTTTATTTGCACAAAGAGGTTTACGATAGAAAAAGTATATTAATCAAGTAGGAATTTATTTAGTAAGATAGATAGTTTCGCTCATACAGATTGGATGGTTTGTTGTTGTTCAAACCGAGCTAGCAGGCAAGTCAAACATTCTCCAAACTTCACCCAGTTATAGCAATTAAACGGTACGCGTAACGAAAAAATATTATTAGCACTAATTGTAGGAAATTTTGTGCTGATTATTTTGATATATGATGATGCCATAGAAAAGTTAATAGTTTTGGAGTCATAAGCAAAAAACTGGGGGAAAGTCCATTTTTTTCATGTTTTTTGGCTAAAACTAAAATTCCAACAAAACGTTTTGGTGGGAAACCTCAGATTCGTAATCAGCACCCCAAAAAACATATAGGAGCAAGAAATTACGACTCCACTAGAATTTGCTTTAAATCATCCCTTTTTAGCACCTAATGACTGGACTATGAATACTTTTCATGATATTGAGAAATTTTGTGAACAGATGTAGGTTTTTGTCTCTGTTTGTACTGAAGGTTGTTTTTTGGAGTAATCTATCTTTTTTTAACTAACTGGAAATTGATTTTCTGATTGACTGAGAATAAATGATCATATGCAGCCGGAAACGATTTACAATGAGATATTTACGAAGCAAAATTTAACGCCGAAGTGAAAATTCATGTGTTTTTGGCGACCAGTAGGGCAGTATGGTAACAAAATGATAATAAACAAAACTAAATCCAAATGTCAACAACATGATGTTGTCTGGAATTCATCATGTACTCAATAGCATGCACCCGTATTGTCTCAATGAAGTTTTCCTGAAGAACTGGACTTTTTTTTGTTGTTGTTGTAAATTTGCTGATGTCATTATGTCAATTTAGACAATAAGCTACAGTGACGGATTTTGACGATATGAGAGCCTTCTCCTACCCAGTGTCGTACATTTAACATCGGCTTAGCTCTGCGATGCACATCGAATACATTTCGAGGCAGAAGGCAAGCGCCTCTACCTCTAGTGCCCTGTAACGAAATTTTTTCAGTCTAAAGTCTTATATTTAAATTATTGAACTGATTACGGCTTAACCAGTGTTTTTTATGTATTTGTTCTCGAGACACAAATTGCACGTAATGTGAATGTTTGTGATTGTTTATATTTTCTAGCTTGAGAGTCAGTTCTTCAAATTTTCAGGACGACTCAAATACTTCTTTGTAAATAGCTGAAATAAAGTATATTTTTGATATTACAACGGATTGCTTCAGTCTGGTGTTACAGCTCCTATAAAGAGCCGCCAATGAAAAAGATGGTCAATTATTACAGAAGTATATTTCCTATTTGTTTTCTTTCATTACAATCAAAATTCGAAATTTAAGAAGAATGTTTCTAGGAGACTTTTTTGTTCTGGAATGTAGTTAGATGACGATGAAAGCTCTCACTGAATTTTCCCACAAGGTCGAATATGCACCAACATAATATACACACAGCGTTGGGAATTCAGACGAGGCGCGTGGCCTCAGTGGGCCTCTATCCTCGAGCCTGATGAAATACCACCAATGGACCTGGAAAAAAGATGAAATCAACCTGAATTCGGGAACCAAAGATCCATCCATGGTGAGAGTCTCCTCTGCCTTATGGGGGTGACTGGCCGTGTGCCGCTTCATGCCTGGAATCTGTAAAAGAGGAAAGGAGAAGGGAGGGAGGAGGAAGGGAGAAAGCATGTTAAACGCCCACAAGTGCGTTAAGCACTATGAGCACTTTTTCTTGGCGTAATTTTGTGTGTCTGCATTGACGCGCTGCTTCAAGCAGGGTGGGGAATTCTTGTAGTAAGTCCTTTATTTCTTTCAATGCCTGGAGTGATTCTTTTAAGTCAGATAATTCAGTGGCCATATCTGGGGTCTTCTCTGTATTTTTTTTATCTCTGGCTCTTCTTCTTTCCTTCTATTAGATGCTGCTTGGGCATAGGATCTTCCGGGCACCAACATAATAACGCTTGATCCTTGACAGATTTAATATCCACCAGATTCAGGTGTTAGAATATTCATTGAAATCGGATATGGAAGCTGAGATTTCCCGATCTGGAAATAATGCTGCCGAATAACCAAGCGTGGGCCCAAGCATACATTAGATGTACATTCATTAAATACCCAGGAGAACCGACTCAACCTTAAGGTTTTAGAGTGTAGATTGACTCTCCGGGTGGAATACATTAGATGTTAATTGCAAGAGAACAAGGAGAAAAATGCTTCAACAAAAGTCTCAATGTGTCTTTTGTAAGCATAATCTTAGGTCTGTCAGAAATGGCCAGAAATTATCGCGTTGTAGGGAAGTGGGGCACAGGTACGTCAAGATATTTTTGATGTTCAATGAAATCATTTATGTTCACAGGAAGTTTGTAAATTATACAGGGAAGTTGCGTTATCTCGAAATTTAAAACCAACCGCATAAAAAGTCCTAAGACAAACTATTTAACCCTGAACAGAGCATAAACCTGAGACATATATCTGAGACCGTTAGTGCATGCGATTATACAATAGTACAGGGTTATAAAATAATTTTTATGCATAGTATTATATAAACGGATACATTATAAACAACTATCTTCACAATAAATGAAATTGTATAAATATAATTAGTAGTTCTGTGAACAATAAATCTCGGTCCAAATAAATAAATACATAAATAAAATCTAATATCTGTTTTTTATCGCAGTCTTTAATGATTTAGCTTTTCTTCCAAGATGTGAACTATTTACACAAATTTCTCCTTTTACCAATATTAGCAGAATGACTATTAAATGTTTGGTTTTATCAATTTTCACAAAATTATCATAAAATGTCGCCATTACCAAAATTACACAAATGATTTAATGGTCCCAATCTCACTATTGACTCGCCAAGCATTAAAGCCATTCAAATGGCATAAAATCTAAGATCAGTTTTTTATTGCAGTCTTTAATGACTTAGCTTTTTTTTCTCCGAAAGAGAACGATTTACACAAATTCCTTCTTTTATCAATAGGAAACTTAATATAGTTCATAAAAATAAATGTTTTTACTACCTTTGGAGTAGATTCCCTGGCAGGGGAAAACGTAACTTATTAAAGAAATCACACAACTCTTACTTAAGAGAAAAAATTTACTTAGACGAGAAGACTAGCTGTTTGATTCATTTGTAGATTAATTTTTAACTCAACAGGGCCGAAAAATATACCCTGCGCTGAGAGTTATAGTGTCATATATATGAGGGGATGTGAACATCTTGAAATATTCCAATCATCAAAATGTATGGACTGTATCAATGTTCCCGCGTATCGATCTGCCCAACTCCCCCTATTAACAGAATGACAATTAAGTGTTTGCTTTTGTCAATTTTTACAAAATTATCATTAAATATCTCTTCATTACCAAAATGACACAAATGTTTTAATGGTGGCAATCTCACAATTGACTCGCCAAGCATTGAAACCATTTAAATGGCCATCATCTTGTAAAGGATACATGTTCGTCATTTTTAATGATTTCAACGAACGTTCATGCCAAATTCGAAGAAATTTGAACTATACATTTGGGTCCGATTGCGTTAGCAAAGGAATTTGCAGACAAAAAGACGAAATGCCAAACATTCGAGTTAAAACAGAAGATCGAACTAGCTGCATAGACCGGCGTTGCACGGGCTATCTCGAGAGAAGAAGTGATGTCACGTGAGGCCTCGGGATCCATATTTTTTTCATATGCCCGCTTCCGTTTTTACAACAAATATTGTCGCTTACTTTCCCCAACAAACATAAATATCCTTTTCAAATCCAGTTTTTTTATTATCTTATAACAATAACTTTGCGAAATAAAACACCATAAGACAAAAAAGAAAGAAATGCAAGAAAACAATTTTTTTAGTGTTTATAAATCAAAACACGGAAGCTCCCTAAAAAGAAAAAATAATAAATAAAATATTTTATACAAACTAGTTTCCGTTACTACAGTTCAAAAAGATAAAGAGAAATTTTTAAAAATGCATGATCACCGAATGTGAATGATTAATTATAGAGAGAAAAAATAAAATTGGAGAAAATCGACAAGGAATCTCTGCAGGATAGATGGCAGCATGATTGATTGTCATTTCGGCATTTTTAATTAATATCTTTTTAACTCATTGTAATTACGGAATTTAAATGGACAAAATGGATTCCTTGGATTATTTCTCATCTTTTTAGTACTTTCAGCGCGTTTCTGCGTTCAGCGGTTCGTGGGAAGCTAGCCTCACATACATAGATAGAAACATTTTTTTTTACTCTCGAATTTTAATGGTGTAGATGACAAAGTTAGCGCCTGCATCGTTTAAAATCCAAGTCGGAATTCGGGTTTCAGAAAGTTAATATGATATTTCATGTGATCCGCATTAATTTAACTGGACCAGATTAATTCACCTATATTTACCAGGTGAATGTAGATTGCTGAACTTGAATAAATAATACTTCCCTTGAAAATAAAACTAAATAAATAATTAAGCATAAACCTAAATAAGTAAGTTGGAGAGTAAAAATTAGTCCGGTCTTATTTTTGCAGAAGCACGATGTATTAAAGAATCTAAAGCTTTTGTATCAATCTAAGTGTAATGAAGATATTCGAACTTCTTTGATATAATTATGCCGCAACAAACTTCTAGAAATAATTTGTTCCCTTTCCATAGCACATGAATTCGTTTTGAATGCAATGTTCTACTTGAATATCACCCTTTTTTGAAATTTAAACTTTTTGTTAAAATTGAAATTTAAACAAAATTACTGCCGTATTCTGAATGAAAAGTTACGCGAAAGAAAATTTTTTTGTATGATGTAATTAGTTGCATGCTTTTTATAATATTTATTATGATTCAGCTTCATAAGTCTTCCTTTTGTCTCAGATATGCAGAAATGGAAAATGCGTCGCCAATAATGTGATCATGGCACCAAATTGGAACAACAGGAAGCTCTACAACAGCAGATACAATCTAATGTACACTGCTCCCTCTGCGAAAACTACTGTTAAAGCAAAAGGTGAGTTTAAAAGAAATCAAAGTTTTCTGATAAAATTTCTTTTATTTTTGGAAATGTTTTCTTACAGATTTCTTTGAATATATCTAATACTTGGAAATGCTCTTCGATTTGATAGGAGTGCGAGTTCCGACAACATGTGACAACTTATATAAAAATATTCTGCCTTGTTTTGAGGGCAAACTGGTTGGTTCACGCAATGACGGCGACTGGGTGAAAAAAGTGAGGATGTAAAAAATTTATAGACATCTAAAAGTACCCGGGAGTATAGGGGGTTAACAAGAAAATTTAATTGCAAAATTGGTTAGCTTCCCCGGACATTATTGTTTTTTTATAATTCCTAGTTTTAGGCAGCTAAAATTAAATATAAATTCAATTTTCCCATAAAATAGTAGGCGGGAGGCCATCACCCCCTTTGCACATTCCACTCGCCACCACTGTTAAGCCGATCACTCCACGACCTCTGCCAAAATCGATGGAACATGTGGAAATCGGTTAGTATCCCGATTTCCATCACTCCATTAGGATTGCCGAACCGTAAATGAGGAAATGGGGCCGATGATCCGTGGTTTAAACAGGGCGCGTGAACTCGACATTGACTTGGCATTTAGATTAGTAATGATGCATTTAACTATACTAACTAAAATCTTAGAATATAGAAAAAAGGAGAAGAAAAGGGGGAAATTAATTTCTAACTTATTATATAATTAGATCCCCGGGGAGGCACCGCTAGTAGACGGATATGAAAAGCCGCCGAATAAGTAAGCGGGTTCTTGCTTTCCCTTTCAGCTGTTCACTTTCTGAGAGAACTTAAAGATTTATTGCAAAAAAATCGCTTTTCCTTAATGAAATTAATTCAGGTATTGCTATTAAATAAATAACTATAATTTTTCACACGATATCCAGAGTGCCATAATGCCGAAAAAAATTCATTTACTATTATTAAAGGCTGAACGTCAACAAACGTAAGTATGTCCTGCTATCTTCTCACGAACCACTGAATCCTGAAACTAGCTGTAAGTACCAAAAGATGGAAAATAATCCAAGAAATCCATTTCGACTATTTAAATTCCGAAATTGTAATTAGTTAAAAAGATATTACTTAAAAACTTAATATTGATTGATTCCCCCGTAGTGCCATCTACCGACAACTTTGGCATCCAGCGTTCTTGCATTTTTTTTTTTATTGTTTATTGACAACTTTGAATCCGCAGTTCTTGGAATTTTTTGTTAATTTATTTAACGAAGCCTGGTTTTAATTTGTATAAAAAGGTTTTTTTTCTTATTTAGCAAACTTGGTGTTTTGAAATTATAAACAACGAAAAAAATCATAAAATCATCTTCTGGTAAATACTGAATACCGGTCAGTCACGTGCTGCCATCTATTGAGCAAATAAAATAGAATTTTAAAGTTATTCGTTTACAACAGAAAAAAAAATCAAGGAAAAAATAATTAGAAGCTAGAAATATCAATTAAACTCAAATTGTATTCAAAATTCGTTTATTTGCAAATAAATTTAGAATTTAATAAAACAAAACAAAATGTGAAATTTGTTTGTTTGTAATGAAGCAAGTAATTTAATCCCCGGTAATGGTACGTTCGTGATGATGGATAATTTCAGTTCTGGGAATTAGATGATCTACTGCCTTGGGATTTGTTTGTTTTTAAGCAAAATTCATATTTAAAAATAAAAATTAGTAAAAAAAATAGTGATGTAAATTAATTTTAGGCCTTTTGAGGGTCAATTGAAGATCCTCTTCCGCACAGAAGTTCCCTTCTAACATCATACGGAAACTTTGTTGATTTACTACAACTTAAGTGTGAATGGCAGAATTTCAGGTTTTACACCAAACAATGCAACTACATTCATCAAATCGAAAACGTGAAAATAAGTAATTTCATTCGAGTCTGCAGAAGTCCCCTTTTAAAATCTAATGGTTCGCATAAGGTGTTCTTCAATTTCCATTTATTTATTTAACGGAGGCTGGTATTTCTCTTTTTTAGAGCTTTATGTGTTTGGATTTATTAATATCGGGGGAAAAATCGCTTTCTTTCCTTTTTGTATTAAGGTGTTTCACTTCGTAACGTTTGTTGGGGACAGTAAGTGACAATTTTTGATGAAAAAAAACAGAGGCGGGCCGTGTGAAAATATACGGATCCATATGACCTCACTTCTCTCCGCCCGGGAATATCCTATTATTCGAGATAGCACCTGTAACGCCGGGCCACGCAGCTAGTTTAATATTAAATATTGGAATATGATAAAGAATAAATGATAAAAATAAGATATCTTATGCTTAACTTCATATATTCATATCATTATAATCGCTTTATCTTTCATTTTCTTTTCTTATAAAATGTGAGTTATAAAGTTATTTGATAATGTATGATACATCTTTATTAAATGGGAAGAGTAGAGCATATGGGTCCAGGAAAAGACGTTTGTTGATTGAATCTCCTTTTATTCAATCATTGAAGATAGGCTAATTTTTCATAGGTAAAGGGATCGGGGTTTTTTTTCGTAGAACCGTGACTAGCATTAAAGAGGTAACGCGCTGTTTTTGTCAGGTTACATGTTGAAATCAAAAAGGGCAGATAGAATGCGCAGATAGTTTAAGTACCCAGAGAAAGGAATTTCCCCGGAAAGACTCGTGACTCGAAGTGAAAGTCGAAGTGTGCTTTTTACGATAAAAGTAGAAGTAATTAAAAATGAGGTACCGTTAAGAATAATTAAAGAAAGTTAAAAATTTAAATTTTATTACATGTATTTATAGATAATAAAATTTTTACAAAGTAAATTAACTATTTTTAGTAAATAAAATATTTAGCAAATATAAAATTTAATATATAAATGAATTCGACTTCCCAATACAGAACATTCTTTGTCAGAATTTATCTTTTTATTCTTGCAAGTCTACATGTCTTCGCGTCAAAATATGTAATTTCTATAAAGAACTATAAATGACTGTATAATATAAGAATTAAAAAAGATTTTTAGAAATTATGAAATTGTAGTAGAATATTTCCCCTACAATAGTATTTAACATGGCACTACATATTAAAAATTTAATCATAAAAATACCTATAACTGATGCTAACTATTTTTCTAATTGCAGTTTGCAAAGACAATGACGATGCATTGGATAATGGACTCACGTGTTATCAGCTTCTTCAATCCTACGGATTTATCGCATGTAGAACTAACTCCATTGTTCAAAATTGCTGCTATTCCCGCAGAATCTTTTGTCGCAGATTTTAAATTTGTCAAACACTTCATATATGTATATATGTATATATTTATTCATATTGTGAAAGTTAATATGAATAAAAATTTTCATCCAGTTGAGCCTTATGAAAACTTAGTTTTATTTATGCCATTGTGCCTATGCCGTTTTATTGTATTTTATGTTCAGGTTATACAGGGGCTGTTAGTACATTTTTAACATTTTTTAATGAAAGATCGGTTTTGTTTATATAATGCAATATCGCAATCGTTTGCCTTTAAAGAATATTTGCTCAGACTTAAATTTATTAACTGATATTTTAAATTTCTTTTTAACTACAAAGTGACTTCTTTACAATGGATAGAAGTCGTTTTTTCCCAAGAGATATTCATATTCTGCTATTCATAAACCCTGTAAAAGTCATGCAATTAATATATCTTAAGGCAGAATAAGTATGATTGTTTATAATAAAGGAAAAATAGGTAAGAATTGGCAATCTCAGGAAGAAAGAAATCCAAATGTGTTTTTAAAAAGTGAATTTCTGAGAGTATTCATTATTTAAAATGCAGAATTCTCTGCAAGAAACATTTAAATGATGAAAGTCCCCCTCTCCTATTAGTCATAATTAACTAAATATTTTGGAAAATTATTTTGTTTATTTTAAACAAAATAAACTGACGAAGTTATGAAGCTTTGAATATTGCTGTTTTAGAAGATAATTATTAAGTAGTTGTTTTTCCGGCCGCGTCGAACAATCTCTGTGCGTTGATTGGATCTTCCTCGATGTGGCCATTGAAATGGTTTAAAATCTTTGCGTTTTTAAGGTACGGTACAAGAAGTAGGCGTAGAAGAGAATCGGAGTGACTGTAGCAGATGGATTTGCATTGCATGGAGCGACCCGAGAATGACCTAACTAAGTGGATGGGCTGAAAAATGGAATGGTGTGAAGAGCCACCACGTAATTTGCGTGGAGCGGAGTGATCGTGAATGTTCAGGTTAACTGCATCACGTCGAAAAAATTTGCATATGTAGTACACGGTAATACGCCCTCTGGTAGCCATATTTAGAAGTATCTTTTTTTTTATCCGCGTTGAATGTTTTTTCTCATTCCTTTATTAAGTTATTCAAAGTTTCAGACTTTTCTGATAAATGGTTTTGCCTGTAAGAGGATCTAAATAGGGAAATTTGAGTTATGGACACGATGTATATTATTAATCATCTGACTGCTTATTCCACGATTTCCGCTGGTAGGAAGTAAGTTTCTTTTCTACTGCATCCTACGATTTTACTACTGTAGCGTTGAATCATATTATGCAAATAAAGCTTTGCATATAAATAAAAATTCGCTTAGTTCAACGGTATTTAAACACGTTTGAAGACTTGCATCTAAATAGTGATTTAAAAAAATCGGCAGTCAGAGGGTTAATAAATGATTTCATCTGTATTTGAACAGGTCATCAAAGTATCTGTGTGTAAATACAGAAAATGCTACTGAAAAATAAAAAAAACTAATTTTTGAACTAATTGATGTAGAATTGGTGCTCTGATAAGGGGGGGGGGCTTCAGACATTCTTAAATCTATCCGTTTGACTGGAAAAAGTGAGTTAATGAAGCTGAAAAGGAACTACTCTGCAATTGAAAAATGTTTTATTTCTTTCTAAGCGGCCTGTCCCTCACGGAATGTTCAGGAGCGCTATGGTGACTTCCATGATTCTGGGCAGTCCCGAAACGACCAGCTCGTGGATGCTCTCGTCTGCCGGGTTGATGACTTCGGAGCAGAGGAGTTTCTGCAGTTTAAGCACCGTTACCACCACAGAGTCGTAAAAGTAATCGGAAGCGATCCCTCCGCAGTAATCTTCGGTGTTTCCCTGCAGACACCTTCCGAACCAATCCATCTCCCTGCAAAGAAAAACCAACAACCAGTGTCAATATTCTGCTACTGGGGAGAGTAATTTCTAGGCAGAACCTGAACTGAAGAAAATACAATTCTCGTTCCCTTGCAGTGTTGAAATGAAAAGAAAACTAATGAACCATTCTATCTCGCTGCAAAGAAAAACCAACAACCAGTGTCAATATTCTGCTACTGGGGAGAGTAATTTCTAGGCAGAACCTGAACTGAAGAAAATACAATTCTCGTTCCCTTGCAGTGTTGAAATGAAAAGAAAACTAATGAACCATTCTATCTCGCTGCAAAGACAAATCAACAACCAGTGTCCGTGTCAATATTCTGCCATTGGGAGGATAAATTGTAGGCAGGACCTGATCGGAAAAACATACAATCCTTGCTGCATTGCAGTGCTGAAATGAAAAGAAACCATTCCGAATTAATCTTCCTGCAAAGAAAAAGCAAGAATGAAGGTGAATATTCAGCCGTCGGCGAGAGTAATTTGTAAGCTGAACCTGAACTGAAGAGGCTGCACTTTCTTTCGCAGTGCTGAATGAAAAGGGCGTGATATAGTGACTGACTACTTTCTATTGATAATTACCTTCGAATGTTACCGATAGTAAAGCTAAAAGATTGCGAAAATCATAGTCTGAGGGAATGCTGAACAAATTTTAGAGAAATGCCATTTTTTGTACGTTGATCTTTAATTTGTTTGGAATGATTATTTTTGTTTGGGCAAATGAAATCTATCCAGATTAATTTATTAAGAATGGTATTTCTATAAATTTAATTGAAATGTTGGTGTATGAAAAGTGAAACTCTTGAGACTAAAATTTTAATGCCTTCTTTTGTTTTAAATGTCATTGTCAATGCTATCTAACTAGTTGATTTCTAATTCAAAAAATTCGGCACCAAACCTATTCTTATTCGTTTTTTTAAAGAGCGAAGCTAGTGGATAAATATTCTGCTAACTACTACTAAATGTTCAATGATTAAAAATCATAAGAGCTTCAACGTAATGAAAGCTTTAGTACGTACAAGTAAACATTTTTTTTTCAAAATTGTAGAGAAAAAGGTTTGTGGTAATAAAAGAATATGAAACGCTTTGTGAGTGAAATGGCATGTGTTTGGAGATATAAACTTTTCCCATTGTATATTGTTACAAGACTGTAATGTAGCTTTCCCTGCCATGTTAGTCGTATGGTTGGAAAGAGACATTTACAGGGGTTTTTATTGGATGTCGGGGGAATGGAAGCCAATGACCCCAGGCCTTGAAGACAAACTTTGCAACCATTTTGGTGACGTGCCTACAAATTTCTAAAATTCAGAAGTAATGGCTCTATTTTTCTTAGAAACTTAGATCTGAAATTTTCTATTGAAGTCCATGTTACGCCACGCCTTGTCAGAAAGCTATAAATAGGGAAGGAGATTCCCTTTGAGGAGAATCACTTTGGAGTTTTGTCTTCAGTGCGAGCTAGAAAGCAGAGCATACTAGTGAGAGAACATACATTACTGATATTACTAGTGATTTGGTTTCTGTTTGTGTTGCCAATTTGTACAAATGCTGTTTTTGCTGTTATCCGTGATTCGTCTTTTCCTGAATATTCATGAATAAAGCGTCATTCTCCATTATCCTCCTTCCTTGACTGCTTTCACCGTTAACCCAGAGAACGATTTTCGTAACAATATGAAGTTCAAACCTGCGAGTCCCTCTTCACGTTGTATTTTGAACTTCTTCCCGTGGGCTGATTAAGTCCAAAATTTGCAATATAAATAAAATCATGGCATCAAGATCACATGAGCAAAGAATCTAGCTTTGACTGATTTAGTTGAACATCGGACACAGATTTACAATTTGAGTGTCAAATTCATTCCACTAGCTTTTTGCGCTTTTGAGTTATGGTCATACACACAGGAATATCCAGACCTTCCGTAGAGAAAATTTAACAGAAATCCACACGTTTTATGTCAAGAATATCAATTCCATCCTTCTTGTTAGTTTTTGAATTACCAAGTTCACAGTTATACGTATAATGCAACATCGTACCCCTGATACCTAGAACTACTCGGTAAAGATACTGGGTCAGATAGATTTAATTCCAAGAATGTTTTTTCAGACTCGAGGAGATCTGAAATATTGAGATAACCAAAATCTCCCAATTTCCAAAATATTTTGTCCCCAATACATTTTTTTTCGATTTCCTTTGTTCAGAAGAAAGTAAAAAAATTAGCCGATTTGTCTGTTTATCTTTTTGTACATAGTGAGCAGATGTACGATTTTTTTCCTGTTTGTGTGTGTGCGAATTTTGAGTTTCATTATTCAAACCTCGATTAATTTCATTTTAATTTTCCCCATCTACATTTGAAATAGTTCAAATACTCACTTGCAGACATCTTTGAGACCCAATAAGATTTCTTTCGTAGTTGTTTTATCTTTCAGGAAATTCTTATACTTATTCTGGCAGTTTGTTCCATTAACGGCTCTTGCGAAGCAGTTTCTGTATCTCTCGATATCTGAAAGAAAGAATAGTTTATAAGTTTTTTTCTTTTTAATGGTTCTCATTTCAAGAACAGCACAGAAATTTTCATTTGCATTTTGGAATTCACGACTCTTTCTTTAATTGTATGCACATGTAATATTTTTCATTCAGAAAACACAATTTTCATTCGCATTTTTTAATTTCATGGCTCATTAATTCATTCTTATGCAAAATGAAACTCGGTTTAATTTGAAGCTGACTGGACGACAGTAAAGATACTATTTCTACAAAAATTAAATTAATACAATCAGTTTAAAAAATAAAATTAAGAAAAACTGGATCTGAATATGAGTAGAGCAAGAGAAAACGACGATTTTTAAAGCAAAAATGACAGTAAAAATTTACTGGCATTACCTTTATTAAATAATACACAATTAATAAATAAACAGTGAGTAATTTTAATTAATAAAGTGATTATATTTATAAAAAATGAAAATTTTAATAAATAAGCCAGAAATTTTAATAAAAAAACTAATAATACCTCCCATGCTCCTCATTGGTCCCTCCACCTGGCCGCTTCGAAGCTCGCAACTACTACATTTTCAGTTTTGAATACTACAAACAGATTAGCAGCACAGTATGTAAAACGACGTTTGTAGCCTGTTTATAAGTTACGTTGTTTTTTGTAGAAAATAATATATATTTATTTATAACTACTATCTGATCAAGTATTCGAATGAAACATCGTTTTTTTTTCTAACTAGCAGCACCCGCCAGCTGCGCACTGTCCCCGCCACCTCGACACTTCGAGGCTTGCAATTTCTACTTTTTTTCAGTGTTAAATACTGCATAAACATTTTGGAACAGATTATTAAAAGAAAATTCATCTGAGTTCTAATATTTTGCACAACTTTTCACGAGATTCTGCATAAAAGTTTTCAGAACCATAAATATAGTATGTTATTGTTCTAAATAAAGTTGCCATCCCTAAAATAGGTACATTTTACAATGTATTTGAGGCATCTTGTTTATTGCAGCGCATACACATATCTGTTTATTTGAAACTTGCAGCATTCTGATCGGTTAGCTATGCTTGCGAAGTGGCGAAACTAACTGGTGCAAAAAAGTATTGGTGAGATAAGTTCAATCTTATTAATATTGCCGAAGTCCCTGTCCTCAAAGGCCGGGGACTCAGGCAAGGTTTTTCTCGTAAAGAATATGCAATGAAGTACTGCTTTTTAAATTTTTCTCGAAAATTGAGCGTTGGGGAGCAGGTAACCACTGAGGATGTATCTGGGGATAATGAGCTTCCATATGAAATAAAAGTTGGCAGTGGTTGGTGCAGGGGGTTTCTGCAAAGTTTCCTCCCCATAGAAGAGCAGAGTTTTTGCTATTTCCCTCAAAAGTGGAGAGTGGTGGGGGCAGACGTTATTGATGATATCTATGGGTCACAAGCTCCATATGAAATAAAAACTGTCAAAATCGGTGCAGTGATTGGGGCTGGAGGGCTGGTCCTCTCGCATAACACCACAGCATACCCCCGAACTCGGAGCCTCAACGGCTCCCTGTCGGTTGGATGAGTATGTGTGAAACATTATTGAAAAGCAAAAGCAAAAAGAAAGCTACATTATGAGATATAAAAACACATAAAAGGGAACATAATTATACATAAACAAAGAAGAATATAATGAAAAGTACATAGAGGGTTACAATTCGAGTATGATATAAAATATATACAAGAGGAGCTATCATATGAGTGCAGTGAAGGGTAGAATGTTTCATACAGTTGCAGCTCCGTGATTCGGGGCTGTTAGTGTTGTTCGATGCGGCGATAAAGAAGAATTGTTATATATTACAACCGGTTACATTGATGATTATTATCGCAACCATCCTAAAAATCGTGGGACTGGTTTTTTGTTCTGCCTTGTTATTTATACTTAGAGATCGCGGGAATTGTTATTCCAGGGTTGGCAGTGATGTGAAGGGTGAATTTTTCAAATGAATTACGGAAGAATAAAAAACTCTCCATGCCGGGAATCGAACCCGGGCCGCCTGGGTCCTCTAACACACAATTATTTTAAATATATTTATTTATTTAAAGAAAAGTAGACTACAGAGAAAGCTGCGTTTACAGAGTACAATGATTAACAAATACACAAAGAACAAAAACCTTAATGAGTGCATCATAAAGATATTAAAAAACGTATTAGAAAATTAAAAGTTGTATACAGAGAATATAAAAGTTCAAAACACAAAACCATAAAAAAAATTTTCAAACGCATAAATAATTTAAAACGAATACAGACAATCACAAAAGCATTAAAAGACACACTAGGATTCTAAAAGTTGTATACTGTCATATTAATATCATAAAAACACATTAGAGATTTTTAGAAATTTAAAACCTTAAATTCAGAAACCATTTCACATCGCTTTTAATGGAACAGTTTTCCTGTTCGTTTCAGAAACCCACGCCTACCACTTGTGGATGATTTTACTCCGCAGAGAAGCTCGCTTTCTCTAAGACTTCTGTTAGGCGCTTTTTTTTAAGCTATTCTTTCCCGATGTTGATATTCATTTTCTGTTTGAATCGTACTACCCGGAATCAAACCCCGGTATAACGAACCCTCGGTTATAATGAACTTTTCAAATGTTTGTAACGAACTTCAAAAGCAAAGAATTTGGATACAGCGAATCGAAATTCTCATTTCTGAATCTAAATGGTTAGAAAAGCACAGAATTAATGAGTTTTCCTAAAGAAAATTTGAACATTTCGAGTTTTACAATGACGACTTCATTACATCTGATGCTCCAAGTGATGAAGATATAGTTTCTCTCATAAAAGAAAAGAATGATTTGATTGACGATTCATCTTCAAATATGGAAGACGGGGATGTTGGAAGTTCAGGTCCTTCAATTTTTGATGCGAAGGTAGCTGTGAACATTTTGTTATATTTCTTTGCAACAGACACTGTGGATAAAAAAGTTACGTACTCGTTTTTATCTATAGTTATAAAAAGCAATGTTTGTGTGCGTGTGTGTCTGCGATATCCAGACGAATCTATTGCATTTACAGCCATGAAATTTGGCACACAGGTAGTCGTAATGGTGACTGAACGCACCTCGAAGCCGGAATTTTAAAATTTAATCTAGAAATTTTTTATTTAATATTTTGTGTTGTTTTGGATGATTTTCACACTCATTTCTCAATAACATGGATTTGAATAATTGTACGAAAAAAACAGTTACACCTTCGGAAAGAACAAACAATTTCCGTTCTAATTAACTTTGTTTCGTAAGTCTAACGTAACATACTGAATTTTGAGAAATTTTTGAAAAATAGTCACTTTTATGGTAATTTTTAATAAGGATTTCTTCAAATTCTCACATCTGACGTTCTAACATCTCTATAATTTTCATTTTTTTCAGCTTATAATTGGAGCGTTTCTGTCAGATTTAAAGCAAGAACGGTTAAAATATCTTTTTTCGTTTTTTTAAATTAATTTTTCCCTGATCAGTTCAAACAGTTTTTTTGCTAGCGAGATTTAACAGCGAGAGTTTCACCGGATGATCCCAGAATGCATTGTTGCAATTTCATTGGCTGGTGCGTGACCTTCCTCGCGACAGGTAACGCCATATGCTTTAATTCCCAGCATTCATTTCTACAATCCGATTTCTTCCGGCAGGTGACGTCATTACATTCGCGTCTTTATCGAGAGGAAAAAGATTTGATAAATGACATTATCGCGAATAAGCGGGAAAATCAATAATGTGTATCTTTTGTTTTGATTTTGTTTTCAAAACTTTTTCGTGTCATTGTGGGCATTTTCCCTCATTTTGTTGAAGTCCTGATTCCAAGGGCAAAGCCGTGCGCGTACTGCTAGTTATTGATAAGAAGATAGATGAAAGGTATCTGAAATCTAGGTGCCTCCAACAAAAACATCAACGCTTATTTTCATACTTTAGAGAAATAAATGTAAGTACAATTAATTTCACTCATTAATTTCTTAAAAATAAATATTTATTTTAATTTATTATAGCCCATTAATAATTGTGATCCAGTGTAATTAATTTGTTCAACACAAAAATCTGTTTGAGGATTAGAGCAAATTTTTTGTAGCAAATATTTGAAAAATCGAATATAGCGAACCCTTCCTTTTAGTGAACTTCTGAATCAGTCCGTTCAAGGTTCGTTATAACGGGGTTTGATTGTATTTTGTTTTCATTCAAAACGTGAGTAATGTTTCTATATATTGATTAATGAAATATAGTCAACTCTTCCTCCATCTTTCCTTTTACTCCTATTTTGTTGAAATCAAAGCCAACTGGCGCATGCGCAAAAGCATGGAATGTTTCCGTACCTGAAAACAGACAGTACAATAAAACTTCAAAATAAATAATACACTTCATGTCTATCTTGGTAATTTTTTTCATCGAGTGAATTGTGTAACAATGAAATCGCCCAGTAATTTTTGCAATTTTTTGTTTGGACGTTGAATTAATCAAAATAAATTCGAATTACATACGATTTAACATTATGTTAATAGAAATTTAAGGGACTAGAAAAGGATTAATCCTCATCATCTGACATGGTTTAAAATTACGATGCCGTCATATAGCATTAAAACAGGACGTTTATACAGAGAAACTAAACTACACAGTAGAAAAGGAAAAATGGTAATAATTTACGAATCCGGGTTAAAAACGTTCAAACTATCCAAGTGCCCTCGCATAATTAATCTGGTTAATGTACTGCAACTTCCTTAAGTTTGTCCATTTTTTAAACGCATTATATATGCATAGGTTGTCCCAAAACATTGTCAGTTGCGCTGATATTTTCAAAATACGCAGCCAGATGAGCCAATAATAATGGAATCTTTAACCTCAACTCGTTGTTTAACCATAATAAAGCATCGCACGTGTTTCAATCACTAGGCTACGCTATAGCAACTATGAAAATAACGAGTGTTGATTTCTACGCTCCAGATTGTTCGAGTTATGAGTACGCACGCAAAATATTCATTTCAGCCCATACCTATGCAATTTTTGGTAGGGAAAACTACTTAAAAGAAGGAATTGCATGGCCGGAAAATAGTAAGGAATACAGCCGTAATGGCTGCGGTGCTTTGTTCCTTCCCATTTGTAGCAGCAGAAAAATTTAGGAACCTAGTCGTTATATAACAAAAGACAAAAAAAATGCATCAAAAGTAAACTTTGGGCATAAAAATACTTGTAAAAGAAGCAGAAATATAATTCGTCTTACAACGATAGCAAATAATTGTGATAAATTTAATCTGTGTAATTTAATTTCGATACTTATGTAAACTTCTCCACCTAAACTTCCTAAAGCCCGTGTCCAAAATAGCCCTCGTATTGCTTCAAAACGGGGCGTTGATATAACTAAACTCCTCAAAGTCCGTTTCTTTCATCAGCTACTGAGTTAAATTACATGCTTATATCATTATCAGATCGCCGGATAGCATTACTCGGAAATGCATGCGCCACTGACAGTTGTTTTGGGATATCCTGTGTAGTTGAATTTCTTCATTCCCAAAATAAACTGAGGAAAAATTCATTATCTTAAAAATACAAGATCAACAGAATGTATTAATTTAACATGAGGCATAGAAGGGAGAATTTTTCTTTCCTCTGTATATTACCAAGAAATATTCAAAAGGAGTTGTATTTGTCATGTCCATTTAAGAAAAGGCAATAAAACTTCCCTTTTGCGTTTTAAAAACAATTACAGTGGAATCTCCCTATAACGAAATCGCTTGGTTCCAATTGAAAAATTCGCTAAAGAGAACATTTCGTTATACGGAGATTAGAGATTTTTGCAGTTATTTAAGTAAATGTTACAAACCTTTTAGTATGTGCAATAAGTTCAAAAATAGTTAATTATGACTTTCAATTAAAAATGAAGTAATATTTATTATAAATTTGCTAAAATTATACTAATTTTTATTGTATAAATAAAATGCTCAAAAGTGAAGACAGTTCACCAATTTAGAGAATAATATGTACTAGTATGAATAAACATAAAATGCGTATTATCACATCCATTTGCTGTTTCCACCCCCGCTCCACCTCGATTCTTGGAATCTTGACCCGTAGAAATGTTGCTCCCTGTGTAGAAACCCAGGTCCCCACAACTGCATTACCCTTCACATAGCATTCTATTGTTATGTGTTATCGCTGGAATGAACAATGCGAGTGGTTCCAGAAACAAGCACGTGTGAGCGATTTGTTTGCACAGAAATTAGCAACTTTCTTCAAAAATGACAAAAATCGAAAAGATAAAGGTCTGAAAAAATTCGTTATAGGGAGACAACCATTTCGTTATATGGAGAATATTTTGAATGTTTTTTAACATTCCGATTAAAAATTTCGTTATAGGGAGAAATTCGCTGTTGGGAGACTTCGTTGTAGGGAGACTCTACTGTATTTGCATTTAAAATCAACTGCGAATTATGTAAATTATGTCACATTTGATTATGAATAGAATATCAGTGGAAATTGATTGTAATTAGAAGAAGCTTGCTTACAGTCGTCTTTTTTTTCGCACATGCGGTCCACAGAACCCACGTGCCAGTATGCTTCCGGTATAAACGCCGTCTCGCAATCTAGAGCAGCTGAGTAAACGCATCTGGCCTGTTGTCTCAGGGTGTCGCCTGAAAGTGGAAAAAGACATTAGGGAAAACTAGAGAGACTTACCCTACGTGATTTTCTCAGCTTGTGAGATTATTGGTAATTTTTGCGTGACCATTTTTATTTGACCTTTGGTCACATGGTCATTTTGGGGGGATTTTAATTCCAATCTCAAAAGCCATCGTAATGGTATATAGGTAAATATATTTTGGTAACCCAAAAGTAAATTTTCACTTTTTCATTCCTCAGTGGATCGTAAGTTTACTATTAAAGTTGTGATAAATTAAAATATTTCTGAGTTTTAAGCATACTTGTAGCTTTAATTTGATATATGGCATTATGCGGTATTTTAATTCTGAGTGGTTTAATTTTTAGATTATTTAGAAAAAGTCAAGTTAGGGTTACTTGACCCTAAAAAGTTAGGGAGACTTGACCCTATCAAAAGCTATTGCAGCTTCGATGTTGTAGCCGACCGAAGCGCATTTTGTGTTTCAGATAAGTTTTCTGCTGCGTGGAGTTTGTCAGCAATAATGATAACTCAAGTATAGAGAAAAATTATTTAAAAATTGTTTGTTAGCAATTATTTAATGAATAAAATTTATTTTTAATATGATAATTTTAAATGACGCAAATAATTATTTTAGTAAAATTTTAAAAAGAATTTAAATTTAATTAATCTATTTTTTCCTCGCCTGAGAAAGAAAAATTTATTTTTTAATAATCTATTATTCAACACTAGGTTTCCAGTTCTATTGCTGTAGTTTTTTTCATTTAATTAAATCAATATTTTAATTGTTTATTAAATTTTGAACTAATTTAATTTAATAACTAGCTTTAATGTAATGACTTAACGAATTTAATTTATTAACTAGATTATATTATTAACAACTGCGTTTTCTAGTAACCATATTATTTAAGTTTTAATATTAGTTTCTTTAATATTATTTGATAATAAAGACATTTTCAATTCAGTAATTATAGCCTAATATCTGAATTTCGCGAACATACAAATTATAAAAAGAATTTAAGTACGTTTTGCATGTAGAGTCAAGTAGCCCTAAGGTTAGGGATATTTCACCCTAGGCGATTTCATGAAATATATTTATTTTATGATTAAATGAGATATCAGTTTAACATAAGTACATTTACTCTTCTTAAAAACAAGTCTTTTCATCATGATAAAATTTCAAATATTCGAGAAATATAAGAAAACGTAAAAGTAGGGTCAAGTTTCCCTAGTTTCCCCTACATATAAGAACATTATATTAAGGCAGGTATACACTTGGCAGCCGAACGGGTCGCGAACCATTCGGAGAAATAATTTTCACGACGAACGAACCAAGAACTAGGGGAAATGAGCAACCCACCTCGAATCATTAATCATCGCTTTTCAGTCTTCAATGCAGAGGGGGGGGGGGCTCTTTGGAGGTGCTTTCGAATACGCCTTGGTTTGCAGACTTGACTTTACTAGTTCAAAGGAGGCTCGCGAGAAAGACTAACTGCACTCGAACACGTCCCAACATGAAATACGAATCCCTTTGTGTTCGCCAAAAAATGGAGAGGATTCGGTTCTGTAACTTCCCGAGTCGAACCAGAACCCCTTGCATACCTACGAACCAGCTGCTCGCGAATGATTAGGGAACTCTTCGGCTAGGAATTGTACGTGCGACTCTATAGGCAGCTTTTCCCGAAAAATCGTTTATAAACTTTAAGAGTAACTATGCTAATCAAAAAAAGCTTGTGTAACGTCTTTGTTCAGCGAACCCCCGCAGATGGGAAAAGTATGTTAATCGTTTTCCCAATGTTTTCCCGAGGTGGACCAGATGTGTATGTTGACACTGGCTATTATAAGTGGTGGAATATGGATGATATTATCTGGATCTGGTCGACGATACGATGGAATTCTGGGAACTGTTTTAGACTTTTACCTAACCATAATTGTGGCTAGACGTCGATACCTATATTGATTGTGGAACAGACTTTGACCAGACGCGTGCCCACCGGGCCCTCAGTAGCGAGATATTCTGCACTTCATCTCCAATTATATTGAACCCATTAATGTGCATATTCTCCCTGTATATTTTGTTATTAAATATTTATCCTAGATTCAATGGCTGTGCTTTCTTGTGCTGTTTAAACTTGCTTCCAGCACGTCACAGTTAGAGGTATAAGGTTGAAAGAGGATGGGAAAGAATGGATCTGCTGGGAACTTTCCAATGAGATGTCACATGATTAGGTTGAGAAGTGATTTTCACATTTTATGGGAGGGGGGAGATTATGAATAGAAGTGACGTGTGGTATGAGGTAATCGTGCTGATTCCGTTTCATGTCTTTAATGCAACCAAAGATACACCTAACAACATTCTAATCCTTCTACATTATAAAAATAAACCACAACTGTGAACAAAACCAGCGGGAGTGCTGTCGTACTTTTGCACAATATGGGACTTTTCGTACATTTACACAATATGGGACGTTTCCTGTTTGCATAATCGGACCTTAGCTGGCTCTACTACCATATTTGGCGCGTAGTTGCTTCTTGGCACTTGGTGCTCTCTAAGAAAGGGTTTTCAAAATTTTAATTGGACATTTAATCAATTAAAACTAATCGAAAATTTAAAGCTTTTCCTCAATAATTTCGGAGGATATTTTTACACATAAACCATTTTCATGTTACTTTAAAATTCAAAACATTAGCTTTTTTAGTGACACTAATTTTTACCCGTGTAATTTTTTATGTGATGTTATTAATTTTTTAGGTATATTTACAACAATGCTAATCATTGTTTCAGTATTTACACACACGCGCATTGCGATTATAATAGATACATTTTTGTGTGCAAGTTATGGCTGCTATAATTAAGAGTAAATTTTT
>BGPR01002271.1:160320-185529 GCA_013235015.1 Araneus ventricosus | reverse complement strand
TGTTGTTGCGTTGAGCACGCAAAAAGGTGTATTGTTATCGTTTTTTTGTTCAAATCTTCTGTTTCTTATATATACTTTTTCTTTTTTTACCTTTTAATTTATATTTCTGTTATCTAAGATATTATCATTCGATTGTTCTGAAATTTTGTGCGCACTTTCTTCAAATGTTTCTCTAGTGAATGTACTAGAGTACTGTATATTGTAACAATATTTTTTAACTATGGTCTTTTATTTGAAAAATGACATAGAAAATTTGCTGAAAATCTTATAATGATTGTTCGATTAGCTCTTAATTTTTATTTATCCAAAGAATGTTAAGATTCTAGTACAAGCACTAGTCCATAGTATGTAGTTTATTTTAGTGTTAGTTTTATTTGAATTATTACAAAAGTTTGACCTGTAGCATGTTTGAAGTTTTGGGGAATTTCCTCGAAAAAGCAGCAGAATTTAAGATTTTTGTAAATTTGTAATAATTTATGCACAAAAATCATACTCTAATATTAATCTTTATTAAATTCGAATCTAAAAAATATATTTTGGTGTTTCTATTTCTCAATTTTAAAAAAAAAGTGCTCCGAACGTGTTCGGATACCTTAACAAGGAAAAAACAAATCTAAAGGAGATCCGGACCTCTATCCAAAGCATCGAAACATGATAATACAAAGATTAACTAAAAAACTGGAAAACACACATAATACAAAGTTAAAACAACAAAATGAGCAAAGCATAGAGAATCCGTTAGATGGACTTTCTCAAGGTTCACCCCCTGCTGGGATTCTAAATTTCCAAAAATTGGGATAGTTGTCTGTAGAGAAACTGACATTAAAGGGACATAAGACTGTTAAACCTCGAAAATTATCGATTTTATGAAAAAAATATTTAATATTTCCCTGCCTTTTCTGAACAATTTAAAACAATTCGCGTTAAAAAATTCCCATGATTATGAAAGTTATGAAGGAAAATGTATCAGCTCTTCAACGTAAACATTGAATATGGCCATATCCCTAAAGCGCTATATCTCAAAATGTGTTTTTTTTTATATTGCGCGCACGATATCTCAAGAACTATCCAATATTTTTACATAAAATTTTTACCGAACATGTATTTTGCTATGTTCTACAAATTGAACCACATTTTTGTTTATATTTCTCCAAAGAAGTGTTTTCGGGGTTAGAAAAGTTAAAATTTTAACTATTTTTAACATTTTTATTTTAAATTGGTATATTAAATTGAAATGAAATTTGAATGTTAATAAATTGTGGTTCAGTTTCTTAAACGGACTGTTTGGATTACTGAGACACCCAAAATATTGTGTCGAGATAAATATTTTATAAATCAAGCGCACAAGGGGACTATCTCATGTTTTCTCCAAAAATTATACCGATATTTAATAAATCTCAAATAAATACATACGAATATGAAAGTTTCAAAATGTGTGCACTATAAGAGTAAGAACAGATATTTTTTAAGAAAAAAGGGAGTTTGTGAATTGCATTGTTTCAGCGATATAATGTATCGAATTTGACAGTTTTCCACCATCTTTTCGAGGTTTAAGAGTCGTATATTCCCTTAAGTCAAATAGTTGTTTCTCTGTGAACCGAATTATCCCAAATCGAAGGAAAAGGAAAAAAGCATTTTCAGAAACTGAAATTATGCCTTTTGAACAAAGAGCAGAAGAAAGTCCATCTGCCGGATTCTCTTCTTATTCAATTCCTACTATACACTCTCCCTATATATATTTATTTATATATCTTGTTCAAATTTTCAGTCGTTAATAAAATACTTTTTATTCATCCACTCAAGTTCAAATACATTTTTTAAAACTTGTAGTGGATGACACTTGATGTTAATATAGTTTTTTTCAAATATTAATTCATTAATTAAATTTAATTAATTAATTTTAGTTTTATATGCGAAAAAAAATTTCTAAACTAAAATTTTTCTTTGTTGACCTAAGTAGGAATTTACTTTAAAAAATTCTTTTTTATATTACTTGTTTTTTTTGTTCATTTTGTTGTTTTAACTTTGTCTATTGTGTGTTTTTTCAGTTTGTTAGTTATTCTTTGTTTTTTCGTCATTGTACTCTTGGAAGCTGCTGCTTATGCGCACACCAGATGCTTTGTGGTTGTGTTTTCTGTGGTTCTGTTTGCTTTTTCCCATAACTGCTTTTGGTATTTGTGTTTTTGTGTAGCATGATAGTGTTTTAGTCTTGATTCTTCTGCCTTCATATTTTTTTTAAAAAATTACTCTCAATTATACAGCAAGGATAACATACACACAAAAAATGTCTTCAATATTCGTCGCAACGCGCGCGTATACAAATGCAGTAACTAAACTGACGAGAAGTATTGTTGTAAAATATACTTAAAATGGTTTTGAAAAGTTTAGTAAATTAGAGAAAAATAGGACAGAATTTTAAAAATTTTATCTCTGGAAACCTAAGTTTTTGAATTTTAAAGTGATGCAAAGTTGGTTCGTGGGTAATGATTTGCTCTGAAGTTATTGAGGGAAAACGTTAACATTTCGGTTGGATTTAATTAAAAATCTAATTAAAATTTTGGGAAACCCTTTCTTATTGAATACCTACTGCTCAAGAAGTAACCTCCTGCCGAAGTCGGTAGCTCTAGTACAACAGTCTACACTGTAGAGAATATTAAAACCAAAAAAAAATCCTAAAAAAAAATTTATGAAAAATCTACAAAAAAAATTATCAAGTTTTTAGTTAGTGTATCCCTCACTAGATGGAGATAGGTGCGCGCACCTATTGACTACGTTTACTTTGTAACGGCGTCCTTTATTTTGTTCCACAACTTTTACAAGAGGTAAGATTTTAAGCCCTTCTTTTCATACTTTGTTTAAAAGACTGTTTTTAATTCCGTCTTTGTGGATAAATGTTTTTCTTTCCAATATATTCCGGAATGAGTTCAGGCCTTAGAGGAAATTAATATTAAATTTCAGACCTTAAAGTCTTTTTCCTCTACAGAAAACCTATTCTAGTTTTGAATCTGCATGGATAAATGGCCTCTGACGGTGTCAGCCACTGGATTCTTACTTCTTATCGTTGTCTGCACTTATTTTTGTACTTTTAACTCTTCCACAATTAAAAATTCCTATTATTAATATTTATATTTATTTTGTACTTCGCAATTTTTTCCTGGATGATTCTCCATTTGAGCACACCAATTAAATTGCTTATATTAATTTTTGTCATTTTAGATATTCAATCCTTATTTTTTGTCTTTTTAGATATTCAATCCTTATTTTTTGTCATTTTAGATATTCGATCCTTATTTTTTGTCATTTTAGATATTCAATCCTATACTGTAGTGTGTTTTGATCGATTTTTGCATCATGCATATCGCATGTTACTTGACCAACAGTATCCAGATATAGATCCAGCTTATGAACACTATCATGTGCAAAAGGCTTTTTAAACTGTTAAAGAGCTGCATCTTTTTCTTTACACTGAGAGAAAACCCATTTCGCAGAGATATTCTTGCTTTCCTTGAAATATTCATGAAAGACTTTGCTACTCAATTAATTGGAAAGCTGTGAATGAAAATGAATATTGCTCCATTTCTTTTTACTTGTATCTTGTACAATCATGCAATTCTATTTTGAAATGTAGATAGGCTACACAGCTTGTATAACAACAACTTCCAACAGTGGCGGACAGGCCAGCTTGCCCGATGGCAAATGCCCCCCTTGCACATCAGTCAATATGGGCCCCCAGGATGTGTATGTGTGCGAGAAAGAGGGATTTAAAGGAAAGAACTCTTTGTCTAGCAAATTTCCTATGCTCTCTCACTCTTAATTTTCAGTTTTGTTAAAAAAATTCTCGAAATAACAGTAAGGGAAAGGAGAGTAAGAGTACGCACCTAGTGGATTTTTCGTTATAAAAATGAGAATTGAAAAGTCAGAGCCTCGAAAATATACTGAATCATAGTTTATTAACTCAGGAAGAAGGGTACAAAAAATGAAAATTTTAGCTTTAAAAATATATATATTACGAAACGCAAGAAAAAAAATGCCAAATGCGTACTCTTACCCGACGTGGTGGGTAAGAGTACGCAGGACGTGAGGCCAAGATTACGTAACCTGAAAATTTAGCAGTAGTCGCATACAAATGCTCCACTGCCTTCGTAACTGGAACATTCCTCATGCCACCACTCTTTACATAAATCCACACTGGATCCAATCATCGTCATATGTTTGTTCGCAGCCTAGTCATATTGATCCCTCATTATTTGGATTTCTATGGACTGGAAACTTTTTCTCCAGACAACAGCTCTTCAGATAATTATCCCAATCTCGTTTTTTTAATAATAATAATGATAAAATAAAATGCAAAGTTTTGTTGGAACGGCTGCTTCAAATTACAGAACAGATAAGAGTACGCATATCTGGTCTGTGCGTACTCTTAGCCGCCGATGTATAGCTTATCTAAATCGTCCATAGATGGCCGTAGAATTCACTAAAGTTAAATTCTAACGTGACCACGTTGTTCGGAAGGGAACAAACCTCATAATGATATTTACTTTGAAAGAAAGCATTAGTCCTTTATTTACAAAAAAATTAAGATTTCTTCACAGAAAAATTACATGCTAACATAACGAAATCGTATATTACCTGATAAATGAAAGACAGCAAGGATGAAAATAATTACGGCGGTCATTTGAGATAGCTGAAAACACACATGATGATATAATCACACTCGCTTCTGCTTGCACTGTTGCCAACAGGGAAAAAAATCCCTGCGTACTCTTACCCTTCTTTCCCTTATAGTTCCAAATATACAATATGCTATACTCCCACCAAAATTATTTCCAATTCAATCATAAATTTCACTTCTAATAATATGCATGACACTTGTAAACTGTAATTAATTATATATACAACAGATTTTTAGATCAGGAGTACATTATATTAACTTCAATTTATTTGCGTTTGAAATAAATAAAATTAAATATATATGCTTTCATTGTTGTAGTCATTAAAATAATAAGAAGGCCGAATAAAGAGCTAGTTTTTCATTTATTTTCAATATAAGGGAGAATGGCGGAATATACGTACATCTCGTATGAAAGTTTCAAGTCAAAAGAGAACAGAAAATCCCTGCGTTCTCTCAGATAGGGGACTAACGTATAGACACGTGATCAAAGTGAAGGGTAGATTAGCTATTTTTAGTAAATTACGTAAGTGTTTTAGGGAAAAGCCTGGCGCCAAGAAGACGCCTTCATGATTTTCTGTGGGCGCGTGAAAGCGATTATAATATTATTTTATTAATAAATATGCCAAAATGCGTGATTTAATAAACCTCCATTGCGGGAATAAAACGAAACTAGAGTTTAAGAAAAGTGATTTTTGAATACATTAGTATTGTTCTAAGATTTTAAAATGTATATATATATATTATGGCACTGTAGATATGGCAACCAATATTTTCAGATCCAGAGCACGAATGATTTTCAAGTTCAGAAAATAATAGTCTTTCTCTTAATTTTTAACTTATCTTTTAGTTGTGTGTTTTATATTATGATTATGTTCAAGTTGCCATAGCAAACAATGTAGAACTTCTGATAATTGTGCTAAGATTCCAAATTGAGTGTAGCTTTCTTTCAACTGGAGAACCAAGCATTTTCTCGGAAGTCATTTTATGAGTATTATTTATTTAATTATAGCTTTAATATTAATCGCATTACCATCCAATTCTCCTAAAATACTTTCCACGAAAGACTAATTGAACAACTCAGTTATGCTAATGGGAACCAATTTTCAAGTAATTCTTTTGCAAAAAGCTGTTTTCTCAAAACTTCTAATTCTAATCCTATATGAAGACATGCCAATCTCTTTCCGAGAAAATTCTAATGTTGTTTCCAAAATTAATTTTTTGCATTATAGGTAATCTGTTCTTTAAAAAGTTGTCTTTGATTCAATTTTTCACAGTGAATAAAACGCACTTAGTTTGGAGTTCGCAGTTGTAAAACTGAAGTCCATAAAGTGGCAGTTGTTTCCCAGTTTATATCTACGTTCAAATAATTTCTTAAACTAATCTTTTGCTACTTCAAATTTTAAAAAAAGATTGCATTTTATTTCAAAAATATTTTAATTTGATGCCTATTTAATAGTGAAATTTTCTCGATGATATTTTTAAATAACCAACTTAAGGATTCAATTTTTCTCCGAGAATTTTTGGTGCCATCTTTTTCAAAATATTTCGATATGCCGCTTAAAAATAAGCAAAGTAAAAGAGTTGGAGGTGTTTTGCTAATTCAACAGATTGCGATCGATTTTATTCATATTGACTCCAAATTTGTCACACCTTAAGAATTGTGCTAAACTTTTGTACACTAGTATATTTCCTGGAGATCAAATTATCATGTCCGGTGTCTCTAAAAACAATGCTGTCTTCACAATGAATGTTGCCACTGCCATTATGTTATCCACTTCCTGTTTTAGTTTATTTTATCATGTTTTATCGTTTGGTAAATTATTTCAGATTATGGCAACTAGTTTTCTGTTTAATGTTTAAAAAAGGAATTCCGACTACGAACCATTTTGCTATGCCTTTGAATGTAAATATTCTGTTTCCTTGTAAATAATTGGGTTGAAATCTAGAAGTTGGTACACACTTTTAAAATGGCGCCAAGTCTCTTGAGCTATTGCAAGTATTACCTGCATTTAGCTTTGGCGACTTGGCGCCAATGAAGTGCAGCGATCCACGTCTTGCTTTGGCGATTTAGCTGAGTTTTAGGAGTGTGTACCGACTTCCAGATTTCAACCAATAATTGTGCTTTTGTTCGTATGTACTCAATGTTATGCGTCTGAATAAAAAGGATTAAAATCTACGATTATGTTTACAACAATGAATAACATTTGGAAAGCTTTTAAAAAATGCGATGAAGAGAAAATCTTTTTTTTATTTGAAGGGGGGAGCGGGGTCTACTGTTTACAGAACTACTAGTATCATATGTTTAATTGGTTGAAATTCAGAAGTTGGTACGCACCCTTAAAACGCAGCCAAATCGCCAAAGCAAGACGTTGACCGCTGCACTTCATTGGCGCCAAGTTGCCAACAGGAATGGCGCTAGAGTTTGCCCGACGGGAGGCCCGATTTGCCCGATAAGAAGGCACGGTCTCCCCGACAGTCTGTACGGCGGGACGAGTGCATGAAATTGGTCTCAAATTTTCGCCAGATTATTATTTATGAACTACAGTTGAATACCCCGTACGAAAATTTTCCCCATGGGATACAAAATTTTTCCCCAACGGAGGGCCCTGACCCCCCCCTGGCGCCACCCCTGGTTGCCAAAGCTAAACGCAGGTAATACTTGCATTAGCTTTGGAGACTTGGCGCCATTTTAAGAGTGTGTACCAACTTCTAGATTTCACCCGTATAATATAATCTATTTATAAAATATTACAATCCAAGTAGAACGCTTTCAGAAGTTTGTCATAAGTTCTAATGTCAGCCCTCTTGGGAGAAAATCAACTTTGTGAAGCACTTCGACTAATAGCAAATACTTAATCGAACTTAACCCGCAGGAGAAAGTGTTCTTAATCGAATTTCCCCTGTTTCTTTCCCCTCAGGCGCGAGTACGGCCTGGAGAAGTTCGTCCCCATGTCCCTCCTGGAAACGATGAAACGCAAGGAGCTCCTCAAGTTGCTCAACCAACTGATGAAGCAGAATCAGGCATTGAGTGGGCCCGGCCAAAAACAGCTGACGGCGACGCAAGCGAAATTCCATTACCTGAAAATTGTCAGCGACCTGCCCACTTACGGAGCAAAGTCCTTCGCCACCTGCACCAAAGTAAGTGGAAAAAATATATTCTTAAGTGGGAATTGGAGGTAATTAATTTTAAGAACTGCTCTTAATTTGATAAAAATGGAAAGTTCTAGAGGTTTTTTCATTGTTTGATGGTACTTCAGGTTTTTTTCTATGGTAGGCAATATTTCATTGTCAACAAAAAGTACTGATGCTATTATAAGTGGCATAGAAAATTTTGGCAATCTCCTGTGTTGTAATTTCAGATTTTATTACGATTTTTTTCTGTTAAAATCGATGAATAATTGATGTTTCTTTCGATGGAATATTGGTTAACTTATTCTGCCATAAATTACTGCTGCCTATAAATAGTTTTTTAACCCTTTCCCTCCTAAGGCCGGATATATCCGGCACCCACATGATAACCCGCGGAGACGAACGCCGGATATATCCGGCACCCACATAATAGCCCTTCAAGACGAATGCCGGCTATATCCAACATGCATGATGTAACCCACAGAGACGAGCGCCGGCTATATCCAGCATGCATGATGTGACCCACAGAGACGAGCGCCGGCTATATCCAGCATGCACGATGTGACCCACAGAGACGAGCGCCGGCTATATCCAGCATGCATGATGTGACCCACAGAGACGAGCGCCGGCTAAAGCCGGCAACATTCGCGACTTAGTTTTTGGATAGCAGCGCCCTCTGTCCACGCGCAATGTGTGCACTTTTGGCATGGGGTCCAGTTCAGTGGCGGCTGTACAGCTAACCAAACCGCCGCCGCGCCGTAGCTTAAGGGTTAATGATTGAAAATTTCAAAAACTGTTGCTGGATTTGAAGTGATCTTTGCTTTGGGTATTTTTGTTTAATTTCTTATAAGAATAGCATTTCTTGATTTTAAACTCATTCTCCTAAACTCAGTATCAAATTTCTCTACTTTTAAGAATGGGTACAATAGTATTACCCTACTTTCCGCTGCAAATATTTTGTTCTTAATTTTAGATTGTGATCTCAACAAATTTTGCAAAAAAAAAAAATCCGTTGGATAACTTTAATTGCTAGCTTGGTAATGCTCACGAAACGTTCTGGGAATTCATCCATTCTAGCATAAATAACAAAAACGTATTATTCTCCACCGTTTGTGGACCTGAGTGAAAATGGTTAGTAACCCCACAGGAACCACCATAGTATTTCACACGCAGAAAACCCAATGATTTGTGTTTAATCTCCGACATTCCGAGATTATACAGCTGACAAAAATAACGTTTCCATTGCAAATAACTATGCATGAAATTACGTAATATATTATCATTTAAAATGCAAAAAGTCGTGCATAAAAAATCCCATTTGTTTGAAATCCACTAGTCGGTACACTTTCATTTCGCCAACGATGCCAAATCGCCAATGTCAAAACACAAAAAGACTGCTAAGGTGCGTGATAGGGTAAATAGAGAAAACACAACTTGTGAAGGTTCAGAAATGAGATACAGCTTTGGTATACGGCATCACTGGCGATAATTTTCTTTTGGCGACTTTTTTCAACAGCTTCAATATAGGACCCCTTTGGCAATATCTTGTTTTGGCGACTTAACGATACGATGTTCGGATAGGCGACAAAAAGTCGCCAATACGAGATTATCGCCAGTGATGCCGGATATTAAAGCTGTTCCAAAAACAAAAAGAATCGACGAATTCTATGGTAAAAATTAAAATTCCTTTAAACTTTAAGGAGTTGATCTATAACTATGACCAATTCATGGCGTTGTTCACCTTAGCAGCCATCTTGCTTTTTGGCACTGGCGACTTGGCATCCGTTGGCGATATGAAGGGATGCCGATTAATGAATTTCAATCAAATTGAATTTTTAATATCCGACCTTGTGCACATAGAGGCAAATATCATTTATAAGAAAAGTATCAATTTCTTTCAGAACAGGCATATTGTTGTAAATAAAAGTAATAAATTGCTTGTTCAGTGACTCCAAGAATGTACTTCTTTGATTTGAAATGAAAATTTGCTATTTTTTCACATTATTGTGTGTGCTGTCATTGGAGATTGGCGTTTTTGCGTTTACGCATTCATTTAGGCTAGCATTTTGGTTTGAAGGATAGACCCACACGATGAATGGAGTCCCCACATAATCGAATGTTATTTGCCAGAACGGCTATTTTGCGTTTACACATTCATTTAGGTTAACGTTTTGGTTTGAAAGATAGACCCACACGATGAATGGAGTCTCCGCGTAATCGAATATTATCTGTCAAAACGGCTTTTTTGCCTTTACGCATTCATTTAGGCTAACATTTTGGACTGAGAAATAGACCCACACGATGAATGGAGTCCCGGCGCAATCGAATATTATCTGCTAGCACATCAATATTCACGGAAGCGGGGGCGTTTGAGCTTTTCATCTTCAACTGCCAGTAATCTTTTCTGTGCGGGAGCTTGCATATGATATTTCAGAATGCATCGCAGGCAATGCTTTTTCCGTGAAGTGCCACTTCTTTATTCAAGCCATTTTGGTGCTCAGAAAAATATGATTTTCGAAAATAAAAAGTCAGTCTCAGGATCATGTTGAATTCTCAAATGCACATTTTCCCCCTCGTTTGGAATAAAATCTACTGGAATATTCAGTGAATCGTGGAAAGTTATGAAATGTCTTCGCTGTGTATTTTTCTGCGTGAAGTATTAATGTAGGCGTGAAGTAAATTCTAAGTTTATGTAAGCGAGGAATAAATTGCTAATTAATGAATAAGAAGAATCTGTAGGAAAATATTAATTATCTATAGTGCTTTTAACTACAACTATAGGCAAAAATTACTGTATATTAATCACTCCAGAAAATATTTTTGTGATTTTTTTTCAGTATATAGGTTAGAACAGAAACTCATTAACGACATTTTTACTTTTGCCTTTAAACGTATTGTCCATAATGATCGAAATTCGGTTAAAGCCAAAGATTAGCAGTTCGAAGTTTTTTTCGCTGGAAATCATGATGATATGATCTCACATCTCGCATTTTAATTTCAGTAGTATTATAATGAAATCTATGATTTTACGTTTTTTTTCTTGATTTTTTTAGTTTTGAAAAATAAGAATAAATCTGGTATCGTATTATTAAAATAGATTCAAATACAATCTATTGTTTTTCTTCAGGCAGTCAGCATGAACTTAGTTTAATAACAGTTTTAATCTATCTATAGAATTCTTTATTTTTAAAGCAACGAACACGGAACTTGGGAAACATAATATTCTTATCCTCCTTGCGTTTCAGTTGACTTCACGCTTTGCTATTATTAGCAAGCCATTCTAAGAGATACCTTTATTATTTTAAAAAATGTCCTTCAAAATATTTACTAACTTTTGGCATATTAATTTGTCAGCAAATTAATGAAGCCTTCATATTTCTTATTCAGTTTAGCCTTTAACGCTAATCTTTTGAATGAATATATTTCTCTCTTCTAAAATAAACTTTTGGACCTTTAAAAGAGTTTCTAAATTCTTTTGAATTTTGAAAAAAAAACCCTTTAAACTGTGTTATGTAAATAATTCAAAGCGCATTGCTTTCAAAATATTTATCAAAAGAAAAATGCTTATGCTGCAAAGCTTATTAAATCTGATGTTTATTTTTAAAAATATTAAATTCTGTGACCAAAACCGCTTGTGACAATTTTGTTTAAAGTTTGTTGGGTAGAAAAAATATTAAAAGAATCGTTTCTTAAAATTCAATGTTAACCATGAAGTGCGACAAAAACATCTGAACACACGAATTTCTATCTTTTCAGAGATTTTAACTTGTGAGTTCAAAGAATTCTTTACTCTATTTCATTATTCGTATCTCGATTCAGTTCATTTTTAAACGCTTTTACTAAGTTCGAATTGTTTCATGTTTATATATAAGGTTGGAATTTTGTGATCGATTTCTCACTCACTTCTTAATGCACTAGAGTTCTGAAATTTTTAAAATTTATTGGGTCTTGATGACAATGCAATATTTTAATTATTTTAGAGCTCTCAATTGTCATTTTTTTAAAAAGAATTTCCAAAATTACGTTTGCACTCGGCAGGGTTCCGTGGCGCCATCTATAGTATTTTTGAGAATTAAAATACTTTACACGGTAATTTAAATGTTTCAATAAAAATAAAATAAATATATCCTATTATAGATCTTTTGAAAGATGTTATTGCTTGAATTATTTAAAGAAAAATGGATTTAAGTTCGAAATATTTTATGTTTGTTTGTAAGGTCAGAATTTTGTGATGGATTTTTCACTCATTGCCTAACGTATTATATATCTGAAATTTTTTATGTGCATTGGGTCTTGACGACAATGCAATATTTCAATAATTTTAGAGCTCTTTTCAATAAAATAACTGTAGGAATTAGTTCATGAAAAATTGATTCTAAGATCCCAAAATATTTATAATGCTGAATTATGACATAAATTAAAGACTAAAAGCTAGAAAATAATAAATATTAAAAAAAAACTTTTTTTTAAAACGCTTTTACCAATGCATTAAAAAAGAAGATAATTTTTTCCCAAAAATCTGGACGTCAAAACAAAAATCGGAAAAGCGTGAGACGCAGGTCGAAAAGCTGTAAGTAAATTAGAATTGTAATCACATTTATAATATACAGTGATCTCTCACTTATGCGCGGGCACAGGGGACAGCGAAAAAAACGCGCATAAGTGAAAAACCATAAAAGGGAGCTTAAAAGTGAAACATCAATACAGTGTACATATATTGTTAACTAATACTATGTATATACTACTGAAAAATGTAAATAATATTAGTTTCAAAACGCAAATACGTGTAGAACTTCCGTTAATTATTTTTTAAGAACATAAAGAAAATGGAAATGCTGCCGATTTTTTAAAATCTCTCTTATTGTCGATTCTGGGACATTAAAATGCTCCGCTAAAGCTTTTTTCGAGGTGCAAGAATTTTCTTAGAATTTTTTTAATAACATCCATTTTAAACGAAAGCGACAATTTAGTTTTTTTTGCCATTTTAAAACGTAACCATCTAACCAAAACTCCAAAGATGATTCTTTCGTTAGCGATCAATGTCACTTGGTAGGTACAGCACTAACCTCTCTAATTGGCTACTGTATAAATGCGACTTTTACTGACGTCAATCACAAGAACCCCCACGTACACCCCGTGCATAAGTTAGAGGAATGTGTTCCTGGAATCTGAACAATAGAGAAAGGGCGAGGGAATGCATTCCTAGAAGCAAAGCAAAAAGGGGTTTTGTTCTGCTAGGAAAAAAAAAACTTTTTGAACTAAAAAAATTTTTTGTGACGCGCATAAGTGAAAGGTACTTTTTGAGTGCGGCGTATAAATGAATAAGAGTTATCATTGTTTTTCTATATCCCTGGCCGGGACCGCGAAAAAAATGCGCATAAGTGAAAAACGCGCATAAAAGAGAGCGCGTACTAGTGAGATGTCACTGTAATTTATATGATGAATGTTTATTAACATTTTGTTTCTTATGATAATCATTGTGGTTTTATATCTTTCTCCTATCGTTTTCAGCACCTCACGCTTTTACGATTTTCGTTTTAACCTCCAGATTTTTGAGAAAAATTTTTCTTTTTTAATGCATTGGTAAAAACGTTTTTTTTTTTTTAATATTTATTATTATGTAACGAAGAAAAACTTAATATTAGTTTACAATAAATGTTTTCGTTACATTTCTCTAAAAGTAAAATTATATATAAACATTTTTATTCTTTTAGAATTCTGCTATGGAAATCGCCATTTTGGTTGGTCCCAGGATTGGAATCAGTCAAATCAGTACTATTCGGAATATCGCTGTAAGTGTTTTGATACATTTTGAATTGTCTGTTTAAAATTTTTGTTGAATATTGATTTTCCACTCAAAGAATTTGTTCGTATTTACTGAATGTATCAAAAAACACTTTTATAGTTCTACTGTTGTTTCTACCTTTATAGTTCTGCTATATGGTTATAAAATTCAAATGTGCGAGTGAAATATTCTTTAATAATATATCAAAGGGGTTGAGTTTCTTATGCTGTATTGATAAATTATAAGTAAATACATGAAAGGAGGATTTTTTTAAGTTATTTTCGGTTACTAAGATTCCTCCAAGAATTATTTTTATTTAGAGGTTAATTTTTATTTAAAAAAGCTCTGAACTATCTCATTTTTAAAAAGGTATTTTAATGGATATTTTTAATACCGGTATTTTTATTTCATCAGTCAAAATATTTACCATAATTTAATATGTTATGTAATACGTATTAGTGCATATTTTCTTCTTTTGCCATACATTGTATTCTTCATTTTTAGTTATCCGTGACGTCCTTAATTTTGCTTTGAACATTATTTTCCCAATTAATACTTTAGTTGAAACCTGTTGCTATTGTGTTCTACCCAACCAATCTATTGCTTTGTTGTATGTTGTTGCAAAAGTCTTACTGTGGGTGTATGGTGTAAACAGTCCAACACGCAGGATAATGAAGAACGAAGGTTTATTTACAAATATGCAGGAAAAAAAGTAGCGCAGGTACAGGAAACAATAGTTCTTGCACAGATTACCAATGTAAACAGACAACAATTCACAGATAATAACAGTTCAGCACTTTGTTATCTAACAACACAAACAGTCAGCAAAGAACTAACAACTAGTAGACAATCACTGCACTTTCAATAGCGCTCAGCTCACCAGCTTTCTAGCTCGCACTGCGGGTAGAATTCCAAAGGCGTTCGCGCTCCAAGGCGATCCCAGTCGATCAAGACACCCTCCACCGTCCAAGCGCTCTCCTTATATAGTTTTCCCGGCAGGCCGTGACGTCACATGGAATGATCTAGCACATTCATGGCGTATCTTCTCTCCTAATAGAGATATCGAGAAGATTCCAGCACCTTTGAGATCCCATATTTCTTCGCCAAGTCAGGGAACTAGACGTGGCTGTGCTAGTCATCCCATACTTATCCCTGTAAAACTCTCTTCCCAACCATAAGACTCACATTGCTGGGAAGCGACTTTCCATGTTTGTAACAATATGCAGGGTGACGCAGAAAGTTGTGTTCAACTTTTAAGTGTTGGGCTGTCATAACACAAAAGAAAACAGATAGTGGTGCGAGACGTGGCTGTATCATGTATAAAACAGTGATGCGAATTAGGGAAAAGCCACTTATGCAGTACGAGAGAGGCTCAGAATTCTTTTCATCCGCCGAAAGGCAGTCGCGACCCGTTCAAATCGAGAGGAAATGTCATAAAGATGTGCCGTCGTTTGAACGATCCTGTCAATGGTGTGGGCGTTCGATGCTAGGGATGTCTCTATGCCAGGGACTTCATGCATGAGGTCTGGTATGTGTCTCTAGCAACTCCCGGTGCATGACGGGCCGCGACTCATCCATTACTATCTTCTTGATGTATATATGTTACAGTTAATGTGATTAATCGGTTATTACTAATATAATAGCCCAGATCTGTCTCTCGGTAACGCTCTGACGTCACCAACAATAAATCTTGCGCCATAGCACTGCGAGACGTTAAACAGCTTTATTCCATTGTCAGAGAACCTAAATTTCAGTAATTTTAAATTTAAAAGAGTAATTGTCGTCCTAATTTCAAATTTAATAGCTCTAAAATAGTGAAATAAAATTTGATATCGATTGATATAAAATTTATCTCGCTATGATCAATAGTTCCCGAGAAATTTTAAATTATTTTAATCGTATATTTCAAATTAATTTCCGTTTTTCGATAGAAAGTAGTAAATCACGTCGGTGATATATCATGCGCGTGATATAGTTTGGACGCCACGATGCATCAGATTATTTATTGCAATCTTGATGGTATAATTTAATAATATTTTTTGGCAACGTTCGACAAGCAGAGAAGTGCTTTGTTTTGATTAGAATTTCGTAAAAGAATTCCTTTGAAATTTTAACTTTTGTCTTACGTTTGACAAGCTGAGAATTTCGTGGTGATTGAATTATAATAAAATTGTTAAACAAAGAAAAATACTTCGCACGGAATGTTGTTTACCAAGAGGTTTTTTGAATAAAGAAATATGTAAATAAAAATATATATATTTCCTGTCATAAAATATATGTTTATTTTTTTTCTATCAATGTTAAACATTTTTCTCGCATATATATCTATTTAAACACGTCAAATTTGACGGGAAATCTCTCGAATGAAGAGGCAATTTGCGCCCATCATACCTTGACGGGTGATTTTCTAGTTACAAATAATAACCGGTGAATGTGATGAATCGATTCATCACTTTAACCAGTTATTATTCACTAGAAGATTTGTGCCCGTCTAGGACTGGCGTTTGGTTTGCCGACATTATCTCAGATCTGATTGTCACAGATTTATTACCGAAAGAAGTTGTGAAAAATCTCATGCAAATTGGCAGAGTGCTTAAAAAATAAAAAAAAGCATGAAAAACAGAATTGATGAAACGATTGACACTAACTTGCAACTGGTGACAGAATTCTTCTTACGGAGTTCCTCGTGGATGAATTAAATAAAAAAGAAAGTAAACGTCCGATACTTCATAATGCAACAAAAAGATCTCTGATAAGTAGAAAAATAAATTAATTCCAGTATAACTTCTGTTTGATATTAACGGAGTACCGCGTCGATGAAGCAACTTAAATTAAAAAAGAAAAGAAAAATTGCTTAACTCGGCTAAAAAAACCTGTCGTATAGCAATAATGTTCGTTGGATACGTTGAAGATCCTATAATTTAGCAAAAAGATTCATTCTTTCCCAACACACAGTGTAAAATGCAAACAAAATATTGCTAAAAGGTTATATTAGGAAAGTAAATTAATACTCGTATAGCTCTTATTTGATATTAAATCATCACGGAATCAAAAAGGTACCCTGTGTGTATGCTAATTTGTGGACAGACTGTCTGGTCTGAATCTCTTTTGGCACTTAGCCATGCCCACATTCTTGAGCGTTTAACCTTTCATAATATATATAATAACCGATTAATCACATTAATCGTAACAAATGCACAAGCTTCTTATTACATCCTTTTCCTGCAGCGTCCTTATTTAAAGTTATCCTTTCTCACGCTGTCCAACAAATCTGCAGTCGAGTTGCCTTATTAGACTCGATGCGCCAAATTGTTCGTCATGATCTGCCAAATCAACATGTTTCAAATGGTCGTGTACAAATTTCACAATCTGTATAAGCTGGATTTTTTTTTTATTTCACTTGAGTTGTTTTTATTTCAATATTAGTTAACTTGCGATCAAAATTTGTCCCAAAGAATTCTTTCCTAACTAGTAATGATCTTAAAATCCCTAAAACCGTTATTTGTGGTATGGTGTAAGATATTGATGCTTACATAGCTGATAGAAACAAGTGTTGGCTAAACACTCGCAGCCTCAAAATTTTGCTACATAACCTGCTTCCGGTCTCAACTTGTATTTAAGAAACCTTGCTCTAAATCGGAAAAATGAATATTGCACAGGAAGCTTATACTACATAAGTAGCTCAATGATTTGGCATGTGCTGTAGATACATACTCACATAGTGTAAAACATAAACAAGGCTCCTGGATCCTGGAAATGTGCTTCAAAACTTTCAGATAAAATTACACGTCCAAAAGTAATCTTTGAGAGAGCCCATAAAAATAAGATTGCGACTAAGCTCGTGAGACACTGTTTTTTGACATCTAATGCACTTTCTTTGATTACTTAATGTGTTATTAAAAAAATGAATATTGCACAGGAAGCTTATACTACATAAGTAGATCAATGATTTGGCATGTGCTGTAGATACATACTCACATAGTGTAAAACCTAAATAAGGCTCCTGGATCCAGGAAATGTGCTTCGAAACTTTCAGATAAAATTTCGCGTCCAAAAGTAATCTTTGAGAGAGCCCATAAAAATAAGATTACGACTAAGCTCGTGAGACACTGTTTTTTGACATCTAATGCACTTTCTTTGATTACTTAATGTGTTATTAGAAAAATGAATATTGCACAGGAAGCTTATACTGCATAAGTAGCTCGATGATTTGGCATGTGATGTAGATACATACTCACATAGTGTAAAACCTAAATAAGACTCCTGGATCCTAGAAATGTGCTTCAAAACTTTCAGATAAAATTACACGTCCAAAAGTAATCTTTGCGAGAGCCCATAAAAATAAGATTACGACTAAGCTCGTGAGACACTGTTTTATGACATCTGATACACTTTCTTTGATTACTTAATGTGTTATTAAGATGACGTTTTTCCAGAGCATGCGATCCCTAAATAGTCACGTCATGTCATCATTATGCGTGAGCACTGCCTCTACCGTCCCAGCATTCCTGCAGCTTGACATCAGCCCTAATTCTGCTGTTATGATATGGATATCGTGATCCACGAAATTGTTCCGAGACTTCCCTCTGTTGATTCAGCTGGGGCTTATGCGATTCTAAGTTCGGATTGATGAATTTATTTTCGAGGCATGTGACCAAATCGGTCTCTTCTCGTGCAGAAATATTCCTGGCATCCGATAATGAAAATGTATATTTAATTCTCTTTTTCTTTCTTTTCAGCCAATCAACCTTGCTCAATTCGGAGAACTGGACGGGATTGAAGTCTGCAGGGAAGACGATTTCTCTTACAGGATCAAAATTAAATTGCGTCATCCGGAAAAAGAGGTAGAGAACTCTTTTGATGTTATGAATGGCAACATATTTTGGGCACGTGGAAAATATATCAATTGTCAAATTTTGTGCTTTAAAGATTTAATTTCTTTCTTTGTTTAATATTATTTTCAAGTGAATATTGTAGCATTTAAAATAAGGTTAAACCGAGATTAAAAATAAGGTTAAATCAAGTCGATAAATTAATTTATTCTACTTGATGGAAATCAAAATCATTCAAAGAAAGCAAAAAACTAAGAAATATATTCTGAGAGAATCGAATTAAACAAATAAACAAGGAATCCATTCTAGTCCACTTTATCAAGGGCTAAGGACTATTTTGAAATGGATTCAAAATATTTGGGAAATTTTTCTTTAAGAAGCTTTTATTACGCAAAAAATAGTTTCTCTTAGCCCGAAATTTCCCAACAAAAGACAAAGGAGATCAGTACCATCTAATAAGCATTATTTTTTTTAAAAAAAAGGAAAACCAAACACAAATATAAAAAAGCTAATAAGATTGAAATAAAAATATTAGCCATCGGGCTGAATAACAACCTTCATAAAAATAATCTTACCCGCGTTTAGAAGAGAGATAAAATGTTCTAAAATTCCAAAATTGTGTTTTTCGGACTCAGGGAGGTCTAAAACGTGGAGATTCGTCAAAATCTCGATTTCGAATTTTTCGACGATTACAATACTTTCTCTTCGTATACGAGAAAGTAAAAAAGTTGGTCACCTTACTATACCTGCCTTAAAAGTCATGCTGCACCGAGTAAAATTTACTTCTACCCTCTGCCAGATGAGAATCGGAATCGAAAATAAATAGAGGATAATTTTTTTCTGAGGAAAGGACAAAAAATGAAATGCTTTTCCTTGTAGAGGCCTTTTCGTGACTAGAAACACCAAGAGCAGAAAGTGTCCAAAACCTCCATAAAAACTCGAATAGTTTTCTTTCTGGTAGATATGCCTCTTGAAACTCGTCTTTCTGTCATTTCCATCCCAAAACGATGCTCAATTTGTGTAAAGATTCTTATTTGAATAAGGTCTGATGATCTGATTAATTTTCCTAAAATAAAGCATTTGATTGTATTTGAGCGTACGTATTGTTTAGCAACGGATTCGGAAACCCTCCGCGCTTTTGCGCATGCGCCGGGCGGAGCTATTTTCATCAAAATAGGGGGAAAGTGAGGAATTGAAGGGCGATGTTTACATTTCACTGAGCGTGATCTAGCAAAGAACTCCGGAAATGCACTCATATGACTCATTGCCTGACACCCCTGTCCGTTGTAAAATCGTCCAAAAGTGGTAGTCTCGTAATCCGTTGCTGAACAGTACTTGTATCCACTAAAATCTAATAATTCGTCATTGCGACATTCGTCTTTCCGGTTAATTATTTTGAACCGTCCGCATCTTTAATCCTAAATACGTTAATCAGCTTAACTTTGGAACTCGCCTACGTAAATTATGTGAATCATTCAATGGTTCATTTGAATAAACATTCCTTTCTGTCGAGGATTCTTATTCGCTTGAAATACAGCCATCATTCCTTGACATTCATAATCTTTTGAGAGCAGAATGACTTAAGAACCCTATTTCGAGTCTACCAGAATCCCAAACCGTACCTGACAATCTTAGTGTCTTCGAAGGGAGGACGCGTATTAAGCCAACTAGTTACAAATTACGCATGCCCCAATTATCCTTAATTCCAAAAATCGATCCCCTAGTTACTCCTGAGACCACGGCTTTTGACGAAGCTGGCCACCAAACCCAAATAATAAAGTCTCTTGATAATGAAAGGTATATTAATCTGCATCGCTTGCAATAATGGCTACAATTATGGACAGTATATGAATTTTTCCTGCTTTGCTATTTAAATTTATGCTTTATGATGTTCTGCTGAAATGTAATACATTCGAACCGCGATATAGCGAACCCGGGATATAACGAACCCTCGGTTACAGCGAACCTTTTACACGGTGCCAACTGAAGCCCTATGTTAATAATGTATTTTCATACGTTTACAACGAACAGCAAACGCTAGAGACTCGGTTACAGCGAAATGAAAATTTCTAAAACTTCAAACTTTTACTTGCCCAAATGGACATTCTTTACTAATTGTGCTCAAGTCAACCCAACTTCTACAAGAGTTACACCTTTTGCATGAAATACTCTGGTCCAGAGACCACATTCCTAGCCTATTCTACCTTTGTTAAAGTCGCTGCTAATCCCATAAGTGGGCAAAAGAACAATAGGCAAGGCTCTTTACAGTTTCTATCCCCCCTTCTCCCTCCGGTGGACACCTGGCCCGGTGTAAACCAGGGAAGGGGGGACTTTCTGGTCAGCTGGGAAAGTGAGTGTGGAAGATATCGTGGCATTAGCAAATGAAAAAAAACTCTATCGTAGATTCGTCTTCAGATATGGAGGAAGAACAAGACGAACCAGGGCATTCAATTGCAGATGCAAAAGCAGCTACAAATGTTTTGAACAATTTTTTTGCCACAGAAAACATCTACGAACATGTTGTGGACCTACCTTAAAATAATGGATAAACAAATTGAAGAGTTGTATATAAAATCGAAAACTTTTCAACCAAAAATAACATCTTTTTTCAATGTAGTGGGATTAACAAATAAGTAAAAAAAGATAAATGTTTAGTTTGTTTATTATTGAGTATATTATTTAATACTTTATTTGTCCCTAATTACTAATGTAAATATTATGTTATTAAAAAAATTATTATAGAAGTAGTATCTTAGCATGTTGGAACATTTTTTTTTGTTGCAAATACGGATACAGCGAACCTCTGTTAAAACGAACTTCTGGGTCGGCCCGTTGAGGGTTCGTTATGACGGGGTTTGACTGTAGTTCGTATGTTTTTTTAATAATTAATCTCCTGCTAATTTAGTATATAAAGGAATTTAAAATATGAAAAAGAATCGACGGGAGGCTGTCTCTTCGAAACGGCTGCTGGGATTGAGGGGCGTAGACTTACTTACCTTACTCAACTGTGACTGAAGTAGCTCTATGTGACTATTAACTCTATAGTCTATAGTGACTATTAGTCTAGTGTGACTATCTATGTAAAATTCTTCGTGATTTTCACCAACTTTGCAACTCGACTGTGACTAAACCGTAACTCCAAATTCTAACATTCTTTCTGCAATCTTCAATGTCCACCTTTCTCTGTTAAGTGAAACTAAAACCAACTCTCTATGTTATTTAGTCGCGGAGCTATAAGCGTCATAATGTTTTCCTTTCCCGACACACCATTAGACCACTATGGAGAGACGTAAGTCTACGTCAAAATTGTGTCATGGGACTTATAGATGTATACTTGTATTTAATCGATATTTAATAGGATTTTTTAACAATGCAAATGGATCTGATGATTTTTTATTTTATATCTCTTTTCTATGTATTGTTTGCTGAGATTGAAAACGATTTACTATACGTGAGCCAGTTTTTTTTCCAACCTCCGATAGACCAAGAAAAACAGCAAACAAAGTGTCAAAGTCTAACAAAGTGAATTTCTTACGCATATTTGTGGATCCTACTATGGCTGGGATTGAGATCGCTTTTCATTGGCTCTCAGCGTCACGTGACCTCGCTTGCTTCTGAATGACGTCATAGGAGCGCGCTTAGTTTGGATTTCGATTTTTGTCTCAGCTATAGTATCGTGGAGAAACCAAAATTATCATTATCTTGAATTCATCATTCCCTTTAGAAATATCCAAATAATCGTAATTAAAAGATAATTTTGTTTTATCCATGGTACAATAGCCAAGACAAAAATCGAAATCCAAACTCAGCGCGCTCCTATGACATCATTCAGAAGCAAGCGAAGTCACGTGACGCTGAGAGCCAATGAAAAGCTACCACAATCCAAACCATAGTAGGATCCGTAAATATGCATTTCTCACCATAAGTTATATTCAAACATGGTTACTTTTCGTCACAACCGCCGTGAAGTTCATATTCGTCATGAGTAAGCAGTAGTGACAATTTGCAGTTTAAATTGCAATTTTAGTGAAAACTAAAATATATTCGTGATTTTCAAGATGTTTGAAATATTTTGAGGCCAAATCGAAATAAAAGTTTATAAATAATAATTATGAAAGAACCGTATATGGTATGAATTATTTTTTCGTAAATGCATTGTTGACTTTTATTAGTCGTCACTAAAGCGATTACGGATTCGTATATTGTTTTAGCCTATGCAACAAGTGGCGCAATGTTTTCTGATCTAACAAAGTGAATTAGTCTGCATAAAGCCTTCACCAGATCAACAAGTAAGGGAAAGGAGGGTAAAAGTACGCACCTAGTGGATTTTTTGTTCTAAAAGTGAGAATTGAAAAGTCAGAGCCTCGAAAATATACTGAATCATAGTTTATTAACTCAGGAAGAAGGGTACAAAAAATGAAAGTTTTAGCTTTAAAAAATATATATATTACGAAACGCAAGAAAAAAAATGCCCGACGTGGCGGGTAAGAGTACGCAGGACGTGAGGCCAAGATTACGCACCCTTGAAAATTTAGCAGTAGTGGCGTACAAATGCTCCACTGCGTTCGTAACTGGAACATTCCTCATGCCACCACTCCTTACATAATCCACACTGGATCCAATCATCATCATATGTTTGTTCGTAGCCTAGTCATATTGCTCCCTCATTATTTGGATTTCTATGGACTGGAAACTTCTTCTCCAGACAACAGCTCTTCAGATTATTATCCCAATCTCATTTTTTAATAATAATTATAAAATAAAATGCAAAGTTTTGTTGGAATGACTGCTTCAAATTACAGAACAGATAAGAGTACGCATATCTGGTCTGTGCGTACTCTTAGCCGCCGATGTATTGCTTCTCTAAATCGTCCATAGATGGCCGTAGAATTCACTAAAGTTAAATTCTAACCTGGCCACGTTGTTCGGAAGGAAGCAAACCTCTTAATGATATTTACTTTGAAAGAAAGCATTAGTCCTTTATTTACAAAATAGTTAAGATTTCTTCATAGAAAAATTACATGCTAACATAACGAAATCATATATTACCTGATAAATGAAAGACAGCAAGGATGAAAATAATTATGGCGGTCACTTGAGATAGCTGAAAACACACATGTTGATATGATCACACTTGCTTCTGCTTGCACTGTTGCCAACAGGGAAAAAAATCCCTGCGTACTCTTACCCTCCTTTCCCACATTACAGTGCAACGAAAGAATTTGAAGTACGTAAATATTATAAAATTGTGCAAAAAAATGTTGTAAAATGAATGAATGTGAGTAGTAAAATAAAAATAATAAAGTCATTTCATTGGAAATTAATCCCATATTGCACATACTCGTCATCGCTTAATTTCTGCGACGCAGTTTAGATTCACATTTTCCAACGACGTCGAAACAGTTGACTGGTTTAAAAAAAATTGAGCGATGTTTTGTTTAAATTGTGTAGATGCTAACGGATTTACACCATATTAACCCGTTAACGCCCAGCGTCCTCTTTATAGGACAGTTACATTTCACTTCTGTGACTGAACCAAATGCCTGAATATAAACCTGAATATAATATTTTTGATGCGAGTTCATTTAAATTTCAAAAATGAAATTGCTTTACATCTGGTTATTGCATTTATTGAAACGTTATTTTCACGTCTGAGTTGAATTCACTGCTTCACATCAAGTGCTGTTTTATTTTTTCATAAACTAAATATATTTTAAAGTTTATATTTTCATTATTTTATGTGAAATAATACTGTAACACATTTTAGTTTTAACTGATTATTGGCATAATAATTTTTTGAAAATTGAATATATTTTTGTAAAAAATAATAAAGTTCTAAATTTAGTAATCAGAAGTTATTTAGAATTCTTTTTGTTGGATATAATTTATTGTTTTCCAGTTTCGTGCAAAAAGGAAAAAGAAATACAAAACGGCATTCTTGGGTCGTAATAGTTGTTTTAAATTATCTTAGTTCTGAATTTCTTATCAAATTTTTATATTTATTTAAATCTCATTAATGTTTTTTATAAGAAGCGTACTACTTACGTACTGTTAAAAAAAGAAATGTAAACCTGGAGTTTACGGTGCCGGCCTGCTTCTCGCCAATTATTCTTGGCGCAATTTCATGTGCCGTCGCCAAATACTGTTTTGGATATGCAGTACGCTTTTTATTGCTCTCTTGCGCTTGCGTCACCTGAAAACGAGAGATTGAGCACGCAATGCCTGCGGCATTTCAAGTGTGTACCGGGCAAATTTTTTAACTTAAAAAAACATCAGCGGCTTCGCTTTCAGCATAGCGGAATAATCGTAGCTTCGCTTATTCATTGAGAAACGAAACACACAGAATAACATACACGGTACTGAACCGATATTCCATCCGAAGAATTCCAAACAAAGCTTTATTCAAATTCGAATTTATCGACCAATTGCATCGAAGAGTTGAACAACACAGTCCAATCGAAACGTGGCGCAATATAGCCTGATAAGCAAAACACCGACGAAAGGATCAATTTGTGCGCATGCGCGCTTGTCACTCGTTAGAAACATCTAGACGCAACCAGAACAAATGTTCTCTCATCGCCGTTCTTGGCGGCAAAGATTTGGCTATCCTAAGAGGAACGAAGTAGGCGGGCACCGTAAACTCCAAGATATCTTCCAAAAGAAATTCACTAGAATTTTCTATGCGTCCATTATAAGATCAGTTTCCCTCTCTACCAAAATTTGCTTACAATTCTAGACAAATTTTCGATAATTTTTACTCTTTCTCCCTAGTGCTTGAACATTCAAATGGA
>BGPR01002271.1:127596-145762 GCA_013235015.1 Araneus ventricosus | reverse complement strand
CATGAAAATTTCGCGGTCGAATATGTGGACTATTTCAATACTTTGTGTACCAGAAAGTAAAAATCCTCAAAAAGTGCATTTATTTACTGTTTAAGGCAAAAGTGATATTTTTATTTGTGATAACGTAAATTTTATTTTTGCTCTTTCAGTTCCAAGTTACCACAGTCGCCATGTCGTGCAAGGTTCTCCTTGGAACTACTGTCCATCGACATCCCCACAAATGCAACTTCCGCCGTCAGACAATGTCAACCCTACACTTAGAACAATGGACTTGTCCATACCTCCACCGCCATATATCCTTTGTGAGGTAAGTATACATTCCTCAATGCTCCATGGAGCTTAGTTGTCATAAAATCGTATTTTGACAAATTATTAAATCATTTCTGTTAAGTTTTTTCATGGTAATGCTGATCTATACGACCCATTTCATAAAATATTTTTAGTAGAATGGCATGCGTAGATGATGTTGTCAGCTCTGACTTTTCTGGTGGGTGATATTTTACTGTACTCAGTGGCGGACTGGCCAGGTTGCCCGATGGCAAATGGGCCCCCCTTGCTCATCAGTGAATATGAGGCCCACAGGATGTGTATGTGTGCGAGAAAGAGAAATGGAAAGAACTCTTTGTCTAGCAAATTTCCTATGCTCTCTCACACTTAATTTTCAGTTTGGTAAAACCATTCTCAAAATAATGGTATAGTTCCAAATATACAGTATGCTGTACTCCCACCAAAATTATTTCCAATTCAATCATAAATTTCAGTTATAATAATATGTATAATACTTGTAAACTGTATTTAATTATATATACAACAGATATTTTGATTAGGAATACGTTATATTAACTTTAATTTATTGCATTTAAAATAAATAAAATTAGATATATATGTTTCCGTTGTTGTAGTCATTAAAATAATAAGAAGGCCGAATAAAGAGCTATTTTTTCATTTATTTTCAATATAAGGGAGAGTGGCTGAATATACGTACATCTCGTATGAAAGTTTTGAGTCAAAGGAGAACAGAAAATCCCTGCGTTCTCTCAGATAGGGGATTAACATATAGACACGTGATCAAAGTGAAGAGTAGATGAGTTATTTCTAATAAATTACGTAAGTGTTTTAGGGAAAAGTCTGGCGCCAAGAAGACGCCTTCATGATTTTCTGTGGGCGCGTGAAAGCGATTAGAATATTCTTTTAGTAATAAATATGCCAAAATGCGTGATTTAATAAACCTCCAGCGCAGGAATAAAACGAAACTGGAGTTTAAGAAAAGTGATTTTTGATTACATTAGTATTGTACTAAGATTTTAAAATGTATGATATTAGAATTTAAAGTAAAATTGAGATTATTACACACGCACATATATATATTAGGGCAATGTAGACATGGCAACCAATATTTTCAGATCCAGACCGACTATGATTGTAGTAATATTTTTATAGGAAAAGATTTAAAATGCTTTCAAGTTTTATTCTACTGTTTAAAAAAAGACGGTTGTAAACCAAAAGGATAGTCAATCCTGCCCATTCTTTAATTTTTAATGAGAATTGACTGCGTTTTATGCTTTAAGATTCATGTGCTGTGTATGTTTTAAAAAGAATAAAATTTATCTTTGCTTTATTATGGTGAGTTAAAGAAAATTGTTAAGATCTGCCTCGTACCAAGAAACATTTAAAATATTGCTTTTTGTTTATTAGTGATGAGTAAAGCTTCCTCCCAAAATACCCAATTTTATCGATCTCTGTCATACGAGGCTAGAAATTTGGACTCTGTAAAATCGATGTGCTTAGCAGGAAACTATCCGCTGAAGTATAAAAGATAATATCGTTATACTAGAAAAGCACCCGTCATGGTATGACGGGTGCAAATTGCCTCTTCATTCAAGAGATTTCCCGTCAAATTTGACGTGTTTAAATAGATATATATGCGAGAGAAATGTTTAACATTGATTGAAAACAAATAAAATAAAAATATGTTTTATGACAGGAAATATTTTTTTTTATTTACATATTTCTTTATTCAAAAAAACCTCTTGGTAAACAACATTCCGTGCGAAGTATTTTTCGTTGTTTAACAATTTTCCTTGTACTTCAGATGCCTTTGTGTAAATTTTAACGTTGCCAAAAAATATTATCAAATTATATCATCATGATTGCAATAAATAATCAGATGCATCGTGGCGTCCAAACTATATCACCCGCGTGATATACCACTGACGTGATTTACTACTTTCTATTAAAAACGAAAATTAATTTGAAATATGTGATTAATATAATTTAAAATTTCTCGGGAACTATTGATCGTAGCGAGATAAATTTTATATCCATCGATAGAAAATTTTATTTCACTATTTTAGAGCTATTAAATTTGAAATTTGAACGATAATTACTCCTTTAAATTTAAAATTACTGAAATTTAGGTTCTCGAGCAATGAAATAATGCTGTTTAACGTCTCTCAGTGCTATGGCGCGAGTTTTACTGTTGGTGACGTCAGAGCTTTACCGAGAGACAGATCTGGGATATTATATTAGTATATCGGTATATTGTCTTCTATTTCAGGAACGACGACTTTCCAGAAGCAATTCGAGGGATCAGTTCAGTATCGCCACTAGTCCGAGCTCAGTTGACCACAACATGAACGAAATGCAGGACCTGGTCACATCCATCCCCCTGTGCCTCACCAACTCCCCGAAGAAGGAGAGCAGCAGCTCAGCCAAAGACAAGGACACGGACCCAGAGGACGGCACCAAAGACGCCAGCTCCATCGCCGACGTCGCCTTCACCTCTGGGTCGTGCGAGGAGGGGCCGCCCTGCAAGCCCAAAGGGGGCCGGGTCTACAGCGCCCCCGAAGACATCGACTTGCACAGCGTCGTGTCCATGGAGCTGCTGGAGGAGGAGAGCGAGCTGGACCTGAACAGCGACGAGAGCACGACGCAGCGCATCGAGATCAAGAGCCACGAAATCATGAGCAGGGTCACGGAAATGAACAAGATAGTGAGCGACGCGCAGCTGTATTTGCAGAACAGCTGCGAATCCCAGCCGCGCAAAACAGGTGACCTCGGACTCAAGTCCAATGATTCGCTGCTGTTTATTCCGCGTCACGGAACGTCGGAGGAATATAACAACCTGCTGGCACCTCGCAGCGACCTCATGCCCTCGGAGAGTGAAACCGAAAGCACTCCGACCAACAGCCCGACACACGTAGCCATGCTGGCCACTGAGGACCCCGAGGCGAACATGAAGATGTGCTCGAGCTTCGGACTGCACAGTCCGCACCTCGTCATGGCCTCCCTGCAGCAGGAATCGGAGGACATCGAGGAACTGCTGAGGCAGCTGCAGAACTCCACCAACCTGCCCTTCGAGGAGAACACCCTGTGTCTGGATCCGGACATCATAGACCTGACAATCATCCCCCCACCTTCGGACGACGTGGACTTCTGCTGTGTCACCCCCGATGCTATGGATGACAAGAAATCCTTCCTGGACCAGGAAACGGGACAGCGAAGAGATTCCTACTCCACTGACACCGATTTATCAGGTGAGGGACCTGCTTCAGATGAAGTTTGCTTTTTGTGGGAATGGGAAATCTAAAAAATGCAACTCTGAGGGCATTATATAAAGTAACCCGACTAGGCTCGGAGACAAATTTTTTTTAAAGCATGCACAAAAGACTTGTAGTGCTAAATAACAAAAATAGGCTTAAATTCGCAATTAAAAACAAAAGTTCATATATCATCAGTAGTTTTTGAAAATAATTCTTTGATCAAGAATTTCAGTGTTAAGAAAAACATTATAACTGAAAAAATATGGGATATATTTCATTTTAATTTCGCATGGGTACTTATCAAACTATCTAGAATGTAATAGACCGCAAGGTAAAATTTATTTTAATAAATAAATATTTTATGAACATTCAAAGTTGGCGTCATTGATTTTTCGCCAAACTTATCCTATGTTTCGAACTAAAAGTGACTGTAAAACATGACTAAATAAAGCTATCATAAAATCTGCTGTCTATTACACCCCCGATGGGTTTTGATACATGTGTACCAAACTTCAATTAATTGTTTTGGAGATATCACGTTTCTCATGGACCAATTTTAGTGAAATTTTCATTTTTCAGAAAACGCATTTAAAAAATATAATAACGCATTAGTTCAAATAAATATCAAGTAATAAGAATGAAAACAAAGACTGTTTTAGAATTTTAAAAGTTGTGGCTTTATTTTTAGATCATAAAAAGCTTTTGAATTTTTCTAAATTTGTCTAAAACTCTACAATACAGCAATATTTTATTAGAACTGGGAAGTTCTGGATAAGGACACTTTTAAACCTGCTTGTGACTTTCATTTCTATGTTAAAAATTGCAAATGGTTTTTAATGAATAGCATTAAAGATCGCCTACATATTTTCCTATTTTTATGATTTCAGCTTTCTTTATCTCTCGTCCATGGCATTCAAATAAGATTTGAATTGTAAATTTTTATTGTACCTAGCATGTATAGATATAGCAAAAAGTGAAGAGACGTAAAGTTAGAAATATTATTTTTGTTTTATTATTTCCTTCAACTCTGTGATAGAATGTTTCCTCTAGTTATAGCTCTTAAATAAGAAAAAATTCTAGATTGTATGATCATTTTGTTGCTTCCTTTCACGAAATTTCATTAATATATGAGACACATGACAGTAACGTGTCTTGTTTGTTAACACAAAAAATTTCGAACCATTTTTTTTCAAACTCCTCCATTTTTATTCCAACAGTTGTTGGAAAAATAAAATTAGAGATGTTTACTTATATTTCCTTCTGATTAAAAATCGGTATTCTCAATTTTATTGGCTTTCCTGAAGAGTTAAATTTTTATCTACATGAAAATTCTTACTTTCTCTTAAAATTTGTTAACATTCGGATCAATATTATGTACATTCCTTACTTTATTTATTAAATTCTGAGCCGAATGCTCTGATTTAATGTTTTATTGAAATTCTTTGCTTAAAAACCATAAATATTTTTTAATTTTTCGTTTTCCTACCAAAACTGGCTTGTTTCAAATTAATTTTTAATGTATGGCTTAATTAAATATCGTATCACTTTACATATTTAAAGAAGTAAAAACATGTTTGAATTTTACATGATAATATAAGAATTCAAAGTGCAAAATATATTTCATCTATTTTCTTTTACTATTTATAATTACTTAAATATGTAGTTATTTCTATGATCCTGTATTGCATCTAGAAAAATAAATATTTAAATAGCATGGTAAGTTTTTAAAAAGGCTACGCTTCCTTTCTTTTTAATATTTTTAATAATTATATCTGAAGAATGCTATACTCCTAATTAATTTATAATTTTAGCTAACTATTAATTTGCTTATTTTAAACGTTTTTATTTCGATGGAAAATCAAAATACTCTGGAAATTTTGTTTAATAAAAAAAGCATTTGGGTTTTATTAAATAAATTACTAAATTTGCTATGTTAACTAAAATAATTAAGTTATTTCTCTTTTTACCATTTCATGTGCAGTTTTAAACTCAAAACTAAGCAAACTATTAATTTCTGCTGACTTTTTATCATCAAAATATTAGTATACTTATTATTCGATGTCTTAGATATGCCTGTTAGCAATTTATAATATATTATCTTAGTCATATCTTTTTAGTCATTTTTAATAAATTGTTAGCAATTTATAATATATTATCTTNNTCATATGTTTTTAGTCATTTTTAATAAATTGTTAGCAATTTATAATATACTAGCAGTACGCGCACGGCGTTGCCCGTGGAATCAGGATTTCAACAAAATGAAAAAAAAACGCCCACAATGACATGAAAAAGTTTTGAAAACAAAATCAAAACAAAAGATACACATTATTGATTTTCCCGCTTATTTTTTTTCACGATAAACAATAATAAAAAATTGCAGCGTGAAAATTATTATACTGCAAGCTAAGTATGCGAGATGAATAAATACATTATAATAAATATATTAAGATACTGCCGAAAATAATAATCAGTCATTCTATTCAAGGTTATGACGTCACCTCCCCTTCAACCAATCACATGGCCATCTGCGTTCCGAAGAAGTGCCGTGCCGCACGAGGAACTCTCTCCATAAAAATAACTCTCAACCGCCCAGAAAAAAATTAATTTAAAAAAAACTTGAAAAAGATATTTTAACCGTTGTTGTTTTAAATCCGACACAACCGTTCTACTTATAAGCTGAAAAAAATTGAAAATAATAGTGTTATTAGAAAGTCGGATGCAACAAATTTAAAATCAAAAGTAACATCTTGATCTCCCAGTGCTATGGCGCGAGTTTTACTGTTAGTGACATCAGAGCGTTACCGAATCAGTGAGAGACAGATCTGGGCTATGATATTAGTAATGCTTGTGTATTAGTAATGCTTTTCACTTATGTTTCCAGCACACGTCATCTGAGTTAGGATAAGTTGCCCGAAATGGAACGATGTTTTTATTTTTCTTTTCACTTAAATTTTCAAGCAATCAATGAGCTCTAAATCAAAATAAGTATGCTACCATGGAAGTTAGTAGTACCTAGGAAGTTATCCACTAATACTGTATTCATCGGTGCAGGCTTTGTATTTGTTGGCAACAGAAATAATATATCGGACTTTACCTTCTGTCCCTAGATCATCTTCAAGCAGACGTCGAAGATGGCATTGTTTTCACAGCTGATCCCGAAGCTTCGGCCGAAACGGGCAACAGCAACAGCGAAAACATCGCCACCAGCGAGGACGATCTCTCTGCTTACATAATCCCACCACCCCCACCCAGTTCGACACGGGTAGTCGAAGAGCAGAACCGAGTCCTGGCCAGGTTTCGCCAAGCCGCTGAGGAAATCCGTCGCATGATGGCTCACGGCAACGAAAGCCTCTCCGGATCCAAGTACTCGGACAGCATGAACTCTGTCAGCAAGTTCTGCACCATCCCGCGAAGGCACGAAGAGTCCCACAGGCCTACCCTCTCGTCTCTGGCCTCCCTCGTCACCCCCGTGAGGGAAACTCACGGTGGCAAGTTCGACACGACCACCTCGTCGCCAGCATCGGATGGTGTCGTGCAGAACGATGACCATCCCAACAGCAAAGATTGTTCCGTAAACGGTTCTGGAGTGGATTCCGAAACAGGTGTCAGCTGGAGGCCCCAGCCGCCGCCTCGAGTGAAGAGAAACTCCCTGGTGTCGTCAGATCTCCATGTTGGGCTTCAAAACCACGCAGGAGGTAATGCTAGGAGGAACTCTGTTGCGGTTTCCAGCTTGCATTCCTCTTCCATCTCTGCGCATGGAATCAAAGAGCAGACTAGTCAGGTAAATTTTCCCTTTTAGGGATCTTTATTTGGGTGGGGAAAAAATATTCTTATCAAAAATAGTCGTGCTACATTTATTATTATTTCCTTCCTTTATTATTCAATTCTTTGTCATGTTGAGAACAGCGGAGAAATTTACTCCGGAATACTTGACTCATAGAAGGCGCATGCTTACGAAGTTCGGAATTCTTTATTTCAAAAAGACTATAAATTTATAAATTGAAATCGGTTCTCTTTGTTTAATTATTCAATTCTTTGTCACAATGACTTCAATGGAGAAATTTACTCCCGAATACTACTTGACTTATAGAAGGCGCATGCTTACGATGTTCGGAATTCTTTATTTCAAAAAGATTATAAATTCAGCAATTGAAATCGCGTCTCTTTGTTAATATGAAATCTATTTTTAATTATGGTTGTTTTAATCATATAATCAAGATCAGAAACAGACAAAATGTGTACCTGTTATGTCCAACGGAGTTACGTTGAGATTGGAAGATTTGCTGTGCGAATCGAATTACATCGAAATTAATATTCACTTGTGAAGATTAGTATAAGCATAGCATTGTTTCCTAAAATATCTTGAGTTGAAGTAACTTGTCATAAAAATAAGGACCGCTAATATTTTTTTTAAAAATTATTTTTTTTAAATTTATTTTCCGAGCATCTGACATTTATGTTTATTGTGCTTAGATGTTAAATTTTTACGAAATCTTAAAAATCGTATGTCTGCTAATGTTTCTGTCTATCTGCTCATCGGAACATTCTTAGAATGTAGAGTAAGGCTAACTTAAAGAATCCATAAAATATTGATTCGTTTTTATATACTTTTATTTAACTTGACATGTTTCATGTTTGTTGAGGTCAAATTTTGTAATCCATTTTTTCACCCACTCCCTGACGTGCTAGTTTTGAAATTTTATACACCAATGTATTCTCGATGACAATACACTATTTTAATATTTTCAGAAATTAATTATGAATTAATCAATTAAAATAATTTTTGATTCCATCCCATTGGCGCCATCTGGTAGTAAATTTGTAAAAAAAAATATTTCAAGTTTTCATAATATTTATAATAATGAATTGTAAATGAAAATTAAAAAAATAGGAAATAATTAAAATAAATTCTAATTTTTAGTACATTAATGGAAGTTTGTTTTTAAAATTTTTTATTAATTATTCTATGAGACTTCCTTATTCTAACAGTGTTATTTCTGCACCATTCCGCCCAATTAATTAAAATAAATTCTACTTTTTAGTACATTAATGGAAGTTTGTTTTTAAAAATTTTTATTAATTATTCTAAGAGACTTCCTTGTTCTAACAGTGTTATTTCTGCGCCATTCCGCCCAAATAATTAAAATAAATTCTAATTTTTAGTACATTAATGGAAGTTTGTTTTTAAAAATTTTTATTAATTATTCTATGAGACTTCCTTATTCTAACAATGTTATTTCTGCACCATTCCGCACAAATAAAGCTATTGCTCTCGGTATCCGATAGCCAAGTTAAACTTTATTTTCTGATTAACGTGTTTCTTTTAAAAAAGATTAATCCTCAATTTTCGAAATCGGAAAATAGGTGTGGGGTTCATGAAATATAGTTTTGAACTTTATTCCTTCTGTGATAAATCATTAACATTTTTTCCTTTTTCTTTTGTTTGAATTTTTGGAACTGTTTAAAAATGTTTAACAGTAATAAATTCCAAGTATTTACAATTAACCTCCTAATGCTAAACCTGGTGCAAAATTCGTAGGAATTACATAAAATTAATTATAATTAGTAGATCAGAAAATTACCAAACATTTACATATGCTTTATTCATATGTTTACTTCTTATTTTTCATCTTTTATTTATATGTAGCTACAAATTTTACTCCGTAACTTTTTTATTTTATTTCTCTGTAGTCTCTCTCTTTTTCTCTGTAGTCTCTCTCTTTTTCTCTGTAGTCTCTCTCTTTTTCTCTGTAGTCTCTCTCTTTTTCTCTGTAGTAAATTAAGAAAATGTTTTACTTTTTGATCGCAACCGTTGCTTTCGATCTTCGATTTGCCTGTGGCTTTTTCTTTTTGTGAAGAAAATTTTAAAATTATTTCCGTTTATTAAGTAAATATTTCGAATAAATTGCTTTGAGCTTCTTTACAGGGAAATTGTTTATGGTTTTTCAAAAATTTTCTTCAACTAAAAAAATCATGCATGAATAAGTAGAAAACAGATAATCGCAGGTGCAGTTGAGCATTAAATCTATAAAAACAACTTTCGCTTCTGTTTATTCAGCGGCTTTACGACCATAATATATCGGATTTGTTTACAATTCCTTACGTGGAATGGCATCATGGCCTTAGGACTCTTAATTCTGAACTTTTCACATCCGAAATTCGATATAATTTCTGTGTATTAAGTAACTTGTTTATTATTGTGCTAAATGCTTTAACTTTTATTATTGTGCTAACTGCAGTGACTGAACTGCTTCAAAAATAAAATAAAATAAAAGAATAAATTGCTTGAATATATTATTTTTGCATTCGAAATCTTTGAAAATAGAATTCGACGTTGGGGAAATTAAATATAAAATGGCAAAGCAAATTTCTCGAATTTTCTCATTCGAGGCTAAATGAGTTGCAAGTATCTATATTTATATTGATTCAGATACATTATTATTTATTTGGCGGGGCGAAGAAAGGAACGAATCCACAAATACGTTTCCTTGGGGAAATAAAATTTTTAAAAACATCCTATTTTTCTTATTTAATGGGTTTTTTTAAACCTTTCTTATTTGTTGTTTTGTTAACCTTAAAATGATATCCTGTGAATCAGTAGTTTATTCGGTGATTTTTGTTCCTTTTTACTTTCTCGTATACGAAATATACAAAGAGAAAGTATTGTAATCGTCAAAAAATTCGAACTAGAGATTTTGACGAATCTCGACGTTTTAGACCTCCCAGAGTACGAAAAACACAATTTTGGAATTATGTCTGTCTGTGAACCCGATAACTGAAAAATTATTAAAGCTACGGGGATGAAATTTGGTATGTGGTCTTTACATATAATTTGTAGGTTTCTATCAAATTTTGGCAAAATCCGTCCTCGGGAAGTCTGTCTGTCCGCGTTCATGTGAACACTATGACTCAAAAACTTGAACAAATAGATAGATAAAATTTGGTACACAGTTTTATCATTAGGAATGTATGTCCGTATAAAATTTTGGGCTAAATCCGTCAAAGGGTTGGCTGTCTGTCTGTCTGTATAATCTCATACTTTTGAACGCAATAACTTCTTTAAAAAATTACTTTGATAAATGAAATTTGGTATATGGCCTTCTTACTTAATGGTAAATTTGTGTCTATTTTTTGTGTCAATCGGTTAAGAAAAGGGCGTTCAAATTGCAAATTTCATTTTCTTTATCTTACACCCAGCTTTATTGGTGATCACACCGACATTTAATTCCACTTCCGCGTTGGATGACCTTCGGAAATCGTGGTATGACGTTTCGCTTATTTTTTTTCTCTCCACTGCGTTAGGGGTTCTTGTTCGTTTCACTGCCTTTTAGCTTTTTTTTTTCTCTACATATGTTAGGAGTATACGAGAAATTTTAGGGGAGACCACTTCCGTTGGTTTTTTTACTGCTAATAATGAGCACAGGGGCGGATCTACATATTTTTGCACCCTGGGCCAAAGTACATAATTTTGCGCTATCACCCACCCTCAGAAGTTTTTTAACACGTGGTTTACACTGAATGTGTGAGAAAGAAATAGAAAATGCTTTTTGTCTTAACTGAGCAAGACAACACAAGTGTAGCGTAAATGCCCTCAAATTATTATTTAATGTATATGGATATAAATTTAAAAAGCAGTACTTTGTACGCCCCTTTCAAAATGGTACTGAAAATTATTTCAATATTCAATATCTAAAAAAATTAGTTAGTTCTAATTTCTTCTATAAATACGTCCCCTCTGACTTGCTGCGCCCTAGGCCATGGCCTAGGTTGGCTCTATGGCGCTGAATGAGCGTCAATATGATATTACATTTTTTATGCACGTCGTGTGCCCTTCTTCAAATTGCTAATTCAATTACGAGTTTATCGCATTGATTTGTAAATCTGTAATATAATTAGTACAAATGATAATATCAATCCTGATTATATGTAGAAATTTGATCTTCTGCATTTATTTACTTTTCCTAATTTATTCCCATTTAGAACGAATCTTCTGACAGTGGTCATCAAGATCGGAGAAATTCCCATGACGTGTCTAGTGGCTACCAAACGTCTCACGTGAACGGCTTCCAGAACGGCCACCAGTCACACAAAGCATATCTGTTCAACGGATACGCTGAAGAAACCGAAACCAACGGCCATGACGGCGAATTCTATGTAAATGGTGAATACAGTGGCTACGAATCGAGCGAGTTCCAGCCTGGTGCAACAGAGTGTGATGTTTGCATCGGAGGCAAAAATGGACTTGTTAACGGGTGCGTCTGCAAGAAACTGAACCGTTTCTTGAGCTATCACCAATCATTGCCCAGGAAAGCCATTAGCACTAAGCTGCAACCGGTTAATGGCGGACCTTTGGAGAACGGTTTCGACCCTCTCAACGGTGAAGTATCTTTTCACTCTGCTCAACAGGAGATCGCCGACATGATAGAGAATCTGGACTTGGCTTGCAAAGCCCGCCTTCAGGAATGTTCCGAATGCCTGCCCAAGGTTCAACCTGGCAACTCCAAGCTCGCCAAAGTTCGAGACACTCTTATTTATGAATCCAGACAGTTTGTGACTGCCTCGAAGCTCTTCGTGAAGAGCATCACGGAATCTTCTGACAAAATGGAAGAGCATCTAACGACGTGTATAGCTCTTCTGGACCGTATTTTCGCGGTCAGTGAACTGGTCGTCATGGAGATGACGCTACCTTCTCAAATTAACAGTTTAGTGGAAAAACTTAAAGAAATGGCTGTCGCATACTCTAGAACTGTTCAAGCTGCCCATTCTGCGGCGTCTGGTGAAATACCAAATTCGAACATGGCAGGCCTTATGCACCAGGCAACATCTCTGGCGACTTCATTGACAGTACTGATGAGAACACTGCGGACATTTAATGGTCCTTGAGATTTTATTAGCATCTAAGTCATTCATGAGTTCTTTTTATGCATTTTTATTTGCTATCTCTTCTTTTTATGCCGTGTTATACTTTCAGCAGAAATCTCAAATACACATTCCTTTCTGTGAATGAAGGCATTCGATTGGACAGATAACAGCCAAGTATTAAAATGAGCTGTTCCATTTTTCGTATCTGCTTCCTTTTCATCATAGCTAGTTCTCAGGGTCGTATCTCCCTTTAAAGAATCATGAAAATATCTAGATATTCATTTTCACGTGGAATCCATCTTTGTTCTGACAAGTTCGAATTATTAGCGGAAAATAATGTGTATAAATAGTTTAAATACTTTTTTTTCTTAAAATTTGTGCGTTTTGAAAATTTGTAATGTGTTTAAATATTTTCATGGAATTAATTAAATGAGTATTAGACAAAACAAATTGTATTTTATGTTTTATAGTTGTGCATTGTGAAGTGATATTCCTTTGCGAGTGCGAGTAATCAATACGCCAGCTATTACTTCATTATTTTATTTTCTGTATAATTTATAAATGAAGGTTTGCATCGTATTGCTGTGCACTTGTGTCATAAAAATGTTTACTCGTATTATTTGTTCTGAAGTTGTCTCTTAAATAACAGCATATGAGTAAAAAAAAAATTAGAATACCACAAAATTAATACACTTTTACTATAGAAATATTAAATGATTACACGGAATAGTTTCACTTCAAGCTGAGCTTCCGTTACTCGCATGCTAAAATGCATGCCACATGTGACGTTTAAAAAACTGAGTTTTAAAATTGCTATGGTGTTTCTCGTATGTAAAACTTTTAGTATGTCGTGAAATGCATCCGATTAGTGTTTTATATTTTATGCTATTTGAATAATCTAATACCATTTTGAGCATTGTGTTTAAATTAGTTCAAAATATGATTAATATTTCACGAAGTAACCATCTTGCATTTCTGTATGTGAATTGATAAACTAAAGATGAAATTGTTCTAAATTTGTCTTCCATTCTTTTTTTTTTAATAAAGAAAGTTAAACATAATCTGTATCTTACTTTTTAAGGCAACTCGATCTCAGATTGATTTAATGTATAAAGTAAGATGCTATTCCAATTGCACGAAAATATGCTAATTATGTTTAGCTTTTTTTATGGAAAAAATGCGTTTTTTGTGCTCATTTACTATTAAAATAAATGAAAATTCCTGTATCTACTGCAGGCTCTTGATATATATTTTATTTGTTGAAGACTAAAATAATGTGGAGTAATTGCATGTTTCAACAGTTGTAAAAACCACAGCAATTTATAATTACCGAGCGAAAACTGTCAATCATCTTCCATACATTCTTTTTTCCATTTTTTAAAATGTTGTTCTCGGTTAGATATTCTGCACTGAAACATCAAAACATGTTCTAAATTTTTATGTTCTTTTAAAAAATTAAAATAATCCAACTCAGAAAATAGAACTCGTTCGTATTTTTGATAGAATTACTATAAGTTGAACAAAAGAAGTCCAATCTGGCTGGAATTTTATTTTCATTATTTTCTAGCATTTATTTTTCATACCAGTGAATGGTCTTTTTTATATTTTTTTCCAAATCTGTCGTAGTTTTACACTATGCAAATCGAATCCACCGTATCTAAAAAAACTACATTAATAAAAATTCTAAAAGCGAAATGAGAAAATTTCAGGAAGTTTTTTTTAAAAGAGAAAGAGAACTGAAATCTTATACTTATCAGGTTTAATCTTTCAATTCCAATTCTATGATTTTACTTCTGAAGGCATTCCTTATTTATTGTCTTATTACATCAAAACATTTTAAGTTTACTTATGGCATAGTCGATGGAATATACAATACTAATTTTGATTGGTTAAAAAAAAAGTCTTTACTTTTTCATCATTGGAATCTAAAGTAAATAGGCAAATTAATATTTTTTAAAAACTTGTATTGGTTCTGTAGGATCAGTTGAACTAAACATTCTTTTGTCACAGTGAATGATATTTTAAACTTCTTATTTTTTATGCAGTTAAATCCTGGTTGCAAGTGGCAATATCTGTAATTTCCTATGCACGATTTAAAAAGGAAACTTAACTGACTTCATAAATTAATAAACTGTTCTACAAAACTGATTATATCCCATATACTCAAAATAAATAATTATTATGCCCATCCCCCCAATTGTTTAATTATAAAGAATGTTAGAACTAATTACAATGTGTTTATATCGCAACTGCATCTTAGAAGAATTTTAGTTTAAGGAAAAAAACATCAATTATTTATTTAAGAGTAACCAACTTTTTAACCAACCTCCATGAATATTCGAAAAATCCTTAACTGCCAAGGATTTCAGACTTTTCAAAAGATACATGTTCGTTACAACAGAGAAAGTAATGAGCTTAAAACTTGCTTAAATTCTTAAAAGTGAATTTTATTCGTTTTGAAATTGTCTTCTGTCAAGCGGTTTCTTCAATTAATATCGACTGCGTAGTTCATTTTGCCTATCCTAATCGTTTTCTACACTCTTGACTTGAAGTTGCTGTTTCTTTATCTTTTTTGAATGGATGGAAATAATGTTTCCGCCGCATATGTAATATATCTTAGTGATCCTTGCATCTCTTCCTTCACTTTTTATCTATGCAATTCCGCTTCTCCTCTCAGTGGAAAGCCCATCACCTTTGAGAGCACCCCTGTTCTCAGTATGCAATTTGTACAGATACAGCTCAGTATTAGTGGAGCTGTCTGAATGTCCTGTGCGTTCTTGCTTTTATTTTCAAATTGAATTGTCTATAGTTCAGTCGGGTTCTCGCCAATACATATTCAGTTATTACCTTCGCTTAAAAATTATGTTAATGAATTTTCATGATTTATAGAAACTTTGACTTTCATTTTTAATACAAGAATTACGCTGCTAGATTTAATATTCTCTAAGGCCTGAACCCATTCCGAAATGTATTGGAAAGAAAAGCATTTATCCACAAAGAAGAACTGTTTCCACTGATCCATTGTTTTTAATTTCTTCTCTGTGGATAAATGCTTTTCTTTCCAATGCATTTCGGAATGGGTTCAGGCCTTAGAGGATATTAAATATCAGACCTTAAAGTCTTTTTCCTCTACAGAAAACCTATTCCATTTTTGAATCTGCATGGTTGTGTGGCCTCTGATGAAGTCATCCACCAGATTCTAACTTCTTATCCTTGTCTGCTGTTATTTTTAATTCTTCCACAATTATAATTCCCTTTATTAGTATTTTTATTTATTTTGTACTTCGCAATTTTTTCTCGGATGATGTTGCACTTGTGCACACCAATTAAAATTGCTTCTATTAATTTTTGTCTTTTTAGATATTTTTCATTTATACGTGCGTCTATTATAGCTGCTATAGCTCAATAGAAAGCTATTGGGAAGAAATATAAATTCTTAAATGCAATAGTTATCTTTCTGTATTTGGGATTAAGATCTCAGAAATGAGTTAAGACTTCCAAAAGTTGTTTTAGGTTTTGTGCAATTTAAGTATGAGTTTAACCTCTGCTAATTTTTACATAATAGATCATGAGTGATTTTAATTTTTTGATAAGTAAATTTTGGTGTATAATGCTATTGTTACATTGCGGAAATTTTTACATATCACTATTTTATGTAAGTATTCCAAGATTATTCTTACTCAGTATTTCATATATTAATTTTAATTAATCTTTAATCTACACTTGAGCCATTTTATATTAATGGTTTCTATCATTTCCATATTACAGCGACTCTTTTTATCACTAAAATTTTGATCGCATGCATTTTTTCTAAATTTATAATTTTCCAACATTTTTACCTAAAACTTTGTTATCAGTAGTAGTAATTCACTGCACATTTATAACAATTTCTCTTATAACAAGTGGAAAAGCGGAAATCTCAGTGATATAGCTTTAAATTCTTATTCTTTGATATGGGACTTTTTTCTCTGCATTATTTTTCAAGCAATTCCACTTCCCCTGGCAATCCTTGTAAGCCATCCACGCGGCTGTTTTTATTCGTTTAGAGTTAGAACTCAATCCCGTGGATTCTTGGTATGCTGCTTGTACAAGTATAGATTGACTTAAGTGTTTGAACTTTATATGTCTGGTGTTAAGTTCATACAGTTTTGTTTTGTACTAAGTCGCCCGTAAGGTCTGAGGGCATTTCAAAGATCAATAACTTTTGTCGTTGCTGATTTCCTTTGTTCTTTCATCTTCCAGCCTTAGAAACTATTAACTTGAGAGGTTTGTCGTGAAAAAAGCGACAAACTGGTAGAACTTTATTTTGAAAATGACCCCAGTAGCACAAAGATAGGGTACAATATTATACGATATTAAACAATATTCGCAATACTAAAACAATATTGTACAATATCGTGACGCATGTTGTTCTATGTGGGGAATGGCCAACTATTTTCACTCAGAGTACATATCGGAGAGTTTTTACGGTAAGAAATGCATCCGCGAACATGGATTGCTGGTCTCGTACCAACAGACTGGATTCCATTACATCAAAACACAATATTCAGTACATACAGGAAAGTGTGATAGAAAATGCAGGAACATGAACATAAGCGCAGTTAAGCTGCTACAGAATAATTGTCCATTCATTCTCAAAATATATCTCCACTAGTTTGACTCTATTCATTGTAAATCTCCCCCATTCAAAGTTTCTAAATAAAAAGGGAGGGTAAATTAACCACGACAAAATCTGTTGTCCAAGTAGCTTACAGGCGGCTTTGTACCTACTGTTCAATTCCCTTCAAACTCGCAGATATTTCTGCGTCTCGAGACCTTGCTTTAACAAATGTCATTTTTTAATTATAATTCCTTTGTAACAGAGCGATAAACAACATATGAAGTTTTTGAATTGGACATTATATTTACAGCAAACTTAAAATACAGAATTCCACTCAAGTATTTTTTCAATACAAAATGAAACTCGTTTCGTATTCTCGCTATTTCTTTCTCATTGCAATAAATTTTAAATAAAATATTTGCTTAATAGTTTCATTATAATACTGCACTACGTGAAAATATTTTCGTAACTTTAAATATGTTAATTTTTTTACCAGACTACTTTAAATGTGTTAATTTAGTTAGAGAATTCCGTTATAATAAGTCAGTTTTAACAGACGATTTATTTGAACAATTTAAATTCATTTGTTAATTAAGTAAAATGTTAAACTTACATTAATTCTTGACCACATATCGCACTTTCTCTGCCCTTTAAAAGTTTTGTATATATTTATCCGTACAGATTTTCGAAAATGTTAGTTTACTTGAATCTATGCAATGCCGCATTCTCTCGCAGAGAATCGGATCACCTTTGGGGGCACCTTGTGCCCCTAGTATGCAAATTGTACAGATACAGCTCAATATATAACGAGCTTTTCGGATTGTAATGTGTTCTCTAGTTTTAATTGTAGGAAATTCTCAGGATCGTATCGCATTCGTGGCTAACCTCATTTTTATACAGCATAAAATCGCAATTATGTGCGTCTTTATTAATGCAAAAAATTTTTTACTTTGAATTCATTTCCACATTTCAATAGAAACAAAAACAGAAGCAATTTCTATTTGAGACGATTTCATGAAACATTGCTGACAAACAAAAACAGAAGCAATTTCTATTTGAGAAGATTTCAAGGAACATTGCTGATAAACAAAAACAGAAGCAATTTCTATTTGAGGCGATTTCAAGGAACATTGCTGACAAACAAAAACAGAAGCAATTTCTA
>BGPR01002271.1:91666-117807 GCA_013235015.1 Araneus ventricosus | reverse complement strand
AGCATTTGTCCAGTAAGACGGAAAAATATTTTTTCCAGCCAAAAATTTAAAAGAACTGTTTGTGAATGAAAAAAAAATCTGAATCCTGTATAAGAAATTCCCCACAATTTTCATGACCAGTATACACCTTATTCATATGATTTTTACATGAACAGGAAGCAAAGAAATTGTATAGGGAAAAAAGGTATTAATTTTTTGAAATGGTGATAACGCCATATCCAATTTCTTCATTTTTCAGTACCATAATTATAAAAAAAGAAGTACCATAACCATACTAAAGTACCATAATTATAAAAAAAAAACAATTATTTTTTAAATAAATTCATGATTTTTATTTTATTCAATTACTGTGATATACAATTAGATTAACATAGCACATTTTTGAAAATCATTAGTATAACAATCCACTGCCCTGAAGAAACAAATTTTGATTAAAGATGTAACTAACAAACATGACACAGGCTTGGAACAGAAAAAAGCTGAATTTCATAAATAATGAATCATGCCAAACATAAATACCAAGAAATAAAATAAGAATGATTAATTGAACAATAAAATAAATAAATTTATACAAAAAGTGCTTGAAATATTAAAAATATTGTAAAATTATTATATAAAAGAAAATTAAGAATGATAAAATCTGATGCTGAAAAAGCTGAAATCCGCATTTCTGTGGAAATGTGTCCTGTCTGAACAAAGACATTTCTTAAAACTGCAGACAATTTTCGATAGTTACTAAGAACTATACAACTTTTATAAAATGTTTAACAGAAAATTCGAGTATTGATGCAATTCTTCTAAAATTGGATAAAATTTCAAAATATTAATGCATTAATTTTAATAAAAATATTTTATAAGCTCATCAATAACACGTTAGGAGAGATTTTAGACATTTTTATTAGCTTAAACGACCAAATTCTTTCATCTAACATCATTTGAAAGGAATACAAAGATCTGCAATATTTTTTAAAAAATAACTACAAATCTTATTGGAATTTGTATATGAAATTTGACAGGGTTAGCATATCTGACAAAATGAATTTTATTCAAGATTTTGCAAGGATGTCACCTTTGCATACATAAAATAAAAAGGTTATTTTTTTAATAATTATTTAGTTTCCTTCATTTGCAGAGAATCTGATTTTAATCTCATAAAACAACAGAGATGGAGTAACACTGCATGGCATTAAAAATTAAGAGACATCTTTAATTTCAATTATTTAATTTGCATAAAAATGATTACCAGTTAAGTTGTGTGTGTGTGCATGTGTTTGTATGCAAGAGAAAAGGATGTATTTTGTAAAAAGAAAAGGATCTATTAACAACCAGTGAAGTGATAAAAAAATTAAATACAGTAGTAAATAATATTAATAAAATAATGATAACTATATTTTTTATTTACCTTTCACTGAGCCATGCTAATTGGAAAAAAGTCTCTTTTTTTTCTGTTTAGCAGCTTAACATTCTTTTGAAAAAATTATGGATAAAAATAAATATGATATAAATTTATTATTACAATTAATATGATATATTACTTTTAATGCATTTTTTACAACTTATTTCTTCTAATCAAAATTTCAATGAAAGAAAAAATTTAATTCATAGATAATTTAAAAACATTACTAGCAGATGGAATTCAGAAAAACTATTAAAAATTGGCATAAAATAAAATATTAATAAAAAATCTTTATCAATTTTCCATAAAATCACAAATTCTTACTCGAACAACTCTCCTTTGATCACAATTAGCCAAAGATAGTGCCAAAAGTCGATCTTCTTCCTCTTGTACACTTCTGGGAGAGGGAAAAGATATAGTCAAATTTTAATTACGATTTTATTTGAATCGTTAAATAAATTAAAATTTCATTCATAAAGCATGTAATGCCTTACTCTAATACACAAGAACAGTTTAAAATAAATTAGTTCACGAAACAAAAAAATATATTGGAACTTGGATAATTTGAAGCTGACAGGACAACAAAAATTAAATTTGGCCAAAAATTCAAATTATGAAATACTGGATTTAAAAATGATCATAGACAGAGGAAATAGCAATTTTTAAGAAAAAGGGGCAGTAAAGATTTAGTTCAAGCATTTAATAGTTTTAATAAATAATTAATAAATAAACAGCAAAAAACAAAAAGGTAATCATAATTTTAAAAAATTTTAAGAATGATATCAATAAACAAGCAAGTTATTTTTAATAAAGAAATAGTTCGTAGCACTTTGAATATAACAATTGCACAAATAAAGAAATAGTTCGTAGCACTTTGAATATAACAATTGCACAATAAAATTTCAAAATAAACAGTACAAAATCGCATCTAACATGTTCACAGTTCTTATAAAAGTGATAAAATTTTATTATTTTTTTTAATTTAATGCATAGTATAGCACTCGAGTCCTAGTGAATTAAGGGCCTTAAAAAATTGTTCACTGCGGACACAAGTTATGGATGCATTAAACTAATGAAAACAATTCCAGAAATATAAAAAAAAATTACAATTTTTAGTTTTGACTCGAATTACCTAAAATAAATTTGAAACATAGTCAACTAGCTATTAGGTCGGAATAAAAATATTTTCATATCCAATATCATTAATCTAAAAAAATAGGTTTATATAAAATATTATAAAACAATATCCTTTTATTGCCCAAAACGTTTCTAAATTAAATTGAGAATATCAAAATGATTTTTAAAAACCACTGAAAGCTAATTTTCTCAATAAGTTATTAATACATGTTCCATGTAGTTCACATTTTGCGTACGAATACCAATGAATAAGAAAGGTTTTAATGAAGGTTTCGGGACAATTAAATCTTTAATTCTTCATTAGTAAAAAACATGAAATTAATTTCAATCTGAGTGATCTATTTAATAATTTGAATCTATTTAATTAATTGTAATATTTATAATCTATTTAATTAATTGTCATGAAACCTTCACAGAAATCTTTTGTATGCTTCATAATATTTGTGATAAAAATTTCAAGAAAATCTGTTGAGTAGTGCTAAATGCACCAGCTATACAGAATGCTGAAGATTTTTTGAAAGAAAATCATCCAACATAGGAGGGTTGAGCCTCAGACCTACAGACTCAATGTTATGCGCCTCACTGATTACATTGACTGAGCTAGATTAGCTAGCTTAGTCAGCACCAAATATGGATTCACCACCAAGTTCAGATTTCTATAGCATACAAACTAATTCTGCATTTCACTTTTATTTATACAGATGCCTCATAGTATTTGTGAACCAAATTTGAAGAAAACCTATTCCGTCTTTTGACTTTCAACAGCGTACAAGTTATTTAGGCATTTCACCTTTCTTACATTATTGTTTAGCCTTCTAACTATACATGCACAGTAGTAGTAGTTTTGAATTTCTTCTTTGTGGATAAATGTTTTTCTTTCTAATTTGTTCCGGAATGGGCTCAGGCCTTGGAGGAAAATTCAAATTAAATTTAGACCTTAAAGTCTTTTTCCTTTACAGAAAACCTATTCTAGTTTTGAATCAGCATGGATGAAAACATCATCCACCAGATTCTTATTACTCCTCGTTGTTTGTTATTATTTTAATATTTATAACTCTTTCACAATTAAATCTTCCCTTATTTCGTATTTATATCTTTTCAGAGTAGAAAGATACATTTTAATTAATAAAAACTGAACAATTTAAATACCTATCGTGAAAGATTCAATAAAATATTCATTGCGCTTCACAATATTTGTGAGCAAAATTTGAAGAAAATCTATTTGGTAGTTTGTATTTCAATAGCATACAAAAGGTTAGTGTTTCAGTTTTATTTATAAAGATATTTTATAAGTATGTTCATACAAAATTCAATAGAAAAAGTTGAATTGTCTTGACGAATTCAAATTAAAAACATTTGAATTAGTAGTTGAATTAGTTCTACTATATATATAAAACTCTTAAAAATGAAACCTACTTTAAAATATTAAAGAATAGTGCCATAACACTTCAACAAAAATTACTTGCAATAATTTTCAAAATGCTTACAGAAACTTTTTTTCTGGCACAGGCTTTTAAAATTTAGCAATTTTGCTCAACCAGATTAAACAATTTAAAACTTTCTACATGAGTGTATACTATTAGAAACTATTTTCATTGGGTTTCGATAATACAATCATATACTGAAAAAGAAACAAGCTGAATGCAGAATTCTATTAACAACTAAAATTTAACAGATTTTGAACCAATAATCAGTTTACAGCCGAGGACAGAAAATGAGTCTGTGTAAAATGAAAATGTAAAACTTCAAAGATTAAACATTAAAATAAAATATATTTATTTTCAAAAAACTTAAAAATATATACTGATATTTACACTAACAAGTAGATTTTCAACAGCTACAGAAATGCTCCTGCACCTAGATTGCTTTTTAATTTTCCTAGCTATTGACTATATATGACATAGTATTTTTTAAAAAGTTTTACAACACAGAACAGTTTTCGTATTATACTGTGGTTCAGAGTTTTTTGGAGATTTTAGATTTTAAGATTTATTTCAGAATTTTCTCAATCACACTAAAAGTGATAACTAATATTCTATCAACATAGCTGTTTGCCAATGATGCCAAACAATACTTAAAAATAATATTTTATACAGAAGAAATGGATATGTGGAAAAAATTATGCATACCTATCAATATCTTTTTTAATAAACATCAATCTTTTTCACGGAAAGGACTAAATAACACCAAGGGAAACATCTTATTTACCTAGCTGATGGTAAATTTGTAACATAAATGGTCATAGACAGCAACAAAAGAGATTTTGAAAACCATTATAAAAATAAAATTAAAAATGTTTTATCTTCTCTTTTGATAGTTTCTCTTATATAAACTGTTTAAACTTTAAAAAATTGTATATTTCATATATGATTATGTAAATAAATTAATAAAAAAGTAATATTTTTATAAAATGACTAAACAAAATCAACAATCTCATCACTTTGAAAAGGCATTTTTGTTTCAGTAAAATTTTCAAATGTAAAAATACAAGAACTTACCTAGGTTTAGTTTCATTCAATGATTGTTGTAGTGCAAGGGCTAAGGCTTCATCTTCAGACTAAAACACATTTGTATCAATTACAAAACAATGCAAGATAATTGTATATAAATATTAGCATATTGTTCCTGTTGTGTCAAATCAATAGATAGATTTATGAAGCTTTTTATTCCCCTTTCTTTCTCTCCCTTAAATACAAATACTTGTTCTAAAATTTTAAAATGATTTTTCATCATAAAAAGACCTTTCCTTTCCTTACAACCTGACAAATAAAATGCCAGATTTTCCTCCTTAACAGAAGATTACTTGAGACAAGAGTGAAAGCAGGCTCAAGGGTAGAGAGAAATCCTTTCAAAGAAATGCCCATCTTATATTTAAACAAAAAAATAATAATAACTCAAAATGGAGAAGGAATTTTTAAATTACTAAAAAGGTGGTTAGCAAATTCCAAAAAAAAAATTCATGCCAAAAATTTTCGGAATCTTTTTTTTTCTCAACCATTTTAAGTTTCAAAACTAACTGCTTTAGAAACATTTCATGAAAAGTAGGAATAAATATATATGTTAATTTTAAAGGTAATTAATAAAATTCATCTGAAATTCCCCATTTTCTTCATTGATCAAGATTATTTTTTTCAGTCAAATATACTTAAAGAATTCTTCCATGCTGAAAAAATGCAAGCTTCATTCCCAACCTTGAAATTCAGAAGTTTGTAACTTTCATGACTAGTGGACGCCTTGAAATATTGAAAAAGAAATTACCTTTTGGATCTGATTTAGGTGATTTTAAAGAAGTGTGGAGAAAAGAGGAAGGGGAAACCCTTTCTTTATCTTCCCAGTATGATTAGAAATAAAGATGTGCTGCAAGTGGATACAGTCATGTGATTAGGAACCAAGTACAATTCTTGGGTTCGGTGTGTGGTAATGACAACTGTACATAAGAGTGTGATTTCCAGGGCAAAATTAAGCCAATTCCAATCCATAACACAACAAACTACTCATATAATCTTTATATATAAAAGAGGAAAGAATGTTTGTGTATTCGCTTTTTTGTTCTTTATGCACCCCCACACAGTTGAACTTACGGCGACTAAATTTGGCACAATGATGGATTAGTACAAGAGGGCCGTAAAAATTATTTTAAAATTTGAATTACATTTTTAATTACTTAATTAAATAACGAAAAGTAAGCAATTTTTAGAAGTTTTTCATCAATAACTTCTGAAATACTTTATAGAACAAAAATTATTTTAAAGGGCAAAAAATTATTTTTTTAATGATACCAATTTAATTGCTGTACAATTTTTTCTCTAACTGTAATTAACATTTCAAAATTCATTTTAAAAGCAAATTCTAACGATGTTTTCTATTGTTATAAAATCAAATTTATTGTTTCATCAAATCTCTTATTTGTGTGTTTTTACCGCTGTTAAAGTTAAGAAGATAATGCTTTTTTTGGTTAAGGTAGACTTCTTACTTCCGCTGTTATTTCATCGCATGCACTTAACTTCCATTTTTATTTCGTAGCTTTTAACATGCATTCAAACATCCAATGACGTTAGTTTAGTTACTTCACGATGTTTCGTTGAAATTTCACAAACTTGTAAATGATCCTAATCAGTGCAAAGTGGCGTAGCGACCACGGAGTAATTGAAGTATAGATGTCTGATGATGATAAGTATATGATTATCTGATTTATAAAACATTTTATTTAGAAGTTTCGCAGTAACCAAGTTATATAGTATATTTGTTCATTGTAAAGTTGTATTAGTTATTGAACTATATATTGTTTAAAATAAATGTTCTTTTTCAAATTTTCTCGCACTTTCATTCAAACCATACTGTTATAAGAGGAAGAAAAGGCTATATTTGGAAGCTTTAATTCAACAAGAAAGGATTCAAAGAAGATTTACATTTGTTGGAGAAAGTTAGTGACAATATTTGTAGATAGAAAAGAAAAAAAACCAGAAGGCCAGTATATGAAAAAATATAGATCCTGCGCAACGCCGAGTTTTCAGCTAGTTCAATCATATAATGTAATAATTTTGACAAAACATAACATTGGAATTTCTGCAATGTTTTGCAGAAAGAGCATTATATCAAAACAAACACTTTGGAGTTGGTTTCCTCATTGTATAACCATGTCCAATTCTTATACATGCAAAAAAAGTAAAAAATATTGAGTAAGAATGTATGTAATGTGAATTCCATTCATGGAACATGTAGGGAAAGGAAACTGTATAAAACGGTAAAACTAAAATTAAGGTATACAATGACTGGCACCTTTCTTCTAAAAAAAATTTTTTTAAAAAAACAGGTGTATACTTTCCTTTTCAGTTATTTACCTACTTTTTTAGTTTTCAGCTTTTATACACAAACTAGCTGTTATGCCCGGCTTTGCTCGGGGTTAAAATTCTTTCTTGTCTAAAATTTTTGATGTTTAAAACTACTTTGGTATAGAAAATTACAATATACAAAATTCTTTTATCTTCTGAAACATTTTATAATTAAAATAAGAAAATCAAATGAACCAGATGATTTTTAAAAACCGCCGATAGCTAATTTTCTCCAAAAGTTATTAATATTTGTTCCATAGGTATTTCAAATTTTGTTCATAAATCTTGCAGTATAAGAAAGATTTTAATGGATGTTTTGGGACAAATAATTACATAGTAAATTTTTAATTAAGAAAAAGTGTTGAAATAAATATGAATAAAAAAAATAATAAAATTAGTCTTCATCAAGAATTCTTCTAATGTGAGATAGCAACAATTCTTCTTATGTATTCTTGTTTTTTACCAATAAAAAAATGTGTTACAAATTGTAAATTTTATACACAATTTAATTTTTGAAATCTTTTTTAATGATGGCAACGAATTGAATGGAAATGAAACTTGTGTCATGAAAAGATAATTTTTTAAACTTTAAATATGTGTAAAAATAGTTTTTGTGACATAATATATATTTTCAAACAATATCACGGAAAATGTCAATCTTGCTTCATTTCCAATTAACTGAAATTTTAATAAGATTAGGGCTTTTAAGAGTTGAAGATGATCTCTCTCATCTTATATAAAATATATTTATAACAATAAGCAAAAATTTCAGAAATAAAGGTATATTAGTTCACAGTCTAACCGTTGCCTAGTAACGGAGCAGCTATAAATTTGCGTTATTTCAAAATCGTCTGCAGGTAATTAAGAATTTAATAAATTTTGAAAAATTAATAAAAGCTGAAGAAAAAATGTCACAGACATAAAATTGGTATCATTGAAAAGGTAAAAATTTGATTTTTAAGATGGTATAAATAATTTTTGAGGGAAAATTTGCTCCGAAGTTACTGCGGAAAAACGGTTTTGGTTAATTTCTAATTAACTGACTGTTTAATTAACATTTGCACTTTGAAAAGTTGACGGTAATCTCTTGTCTTAATTAATAAGTATGCAAAGTTTGGTTGAAATCAGTGCCATGGTTTAGGAGGAGATGTGGAACATACATACATACCCACAATGACTTTTATTCATATTAAGATTATAGTATTTGAATTACTTGTACATTTCATACATTACCATCAATTTCTCTTATCAAATGACAATAGACACAAATTGTGCCACATTTTCATGAAAGACATATAAACAAGTTTATCTATACACATCTTTCTTTAAAATGTGTTTAAAAATATTTTATTAAGTAATTTTTAAAATATCATTTCAGTAATTTAAGAGAAATGCAATCCACCTATTTTACACTCATACTGAAAAGGTTTTTAAAAAAGTGCCACTAATTTTAGTTATTTATTTTTGCCTATGCTTCTTTATAATCATCAGAATGATACACAAGAAATGTATTTCTTCATTATTTCAGAGTTTCTATTTAGCCACAAAAGTCACAGATTCCTGAATTTCCAACTTGATGAGGAAGCATACTTTTCAATTCCCAAAACGTTTTCATACAACTTTTTGGGAATTAAAAAGCACTGGATAATTTAATCATAGAACTGGATTAACAATTTAGAGAAAATATTTGATAAGAATTAAATATGTTACAGTTGCCTAAACTATTTTGAAAATTCAAAATACTCATAACCAAATAACTCACAAAAGAAACTTTACTCAATACAATGTACCTATCATGCACATATAAATAAACAATAGCATAGAAATATGGTCATAAAAATATGAATGTGGTAATATATAAAACTATGTTCAAAAAGTTCCAGAACTTATTCTATTACAGGAGAATGAATACAGATAGAACTTCTTTATTTGGTGATTTCTTTGAATTAACTGCCCCGTGCAACTATGCATTATTGCCATCATTATTACAAGCCTCCTTTTGGCACCTCCTCAAGTGCCTTCATCGATGCACTTCTTCAGAACTTGAGAATTATTGCCCCTCAGGCAAATTCTTCACCCAAAGGGAAAAAAATCACATGGTGAGATCAGGAGAATAAACTGGTTATTGAAATTCCAGAATGTGATATTTTGACAGGTAATTTAACACCACGAGAGACTTGTGAACTGGTGCCTCTTTGCACTGGAGCATGCATGACTTGTTCTTCCATGCGACAGGAAGTTTTGAAAGCTTGTAATCAAGAGCTGCATGCAAATACTATACTTATTTGAACTGGATGAAACTTACTCTGACTGATCACTCACATGACTCTTTCCTTATTTTATGGGAAATTCATTTACATTCTTTCAATCTTCGAATTGTAATCGTCAAACTGTAATTTAAATTATGTATTTAACTTAAAAGTATACATGAGTATTCAGGATATTCAACTTTCATAAAATTCAATATTAGTGTTTGAAGATTCAAGTTTAAAAAATATCAGTTTGTGCAAGAGCCCTCATCATTTAACTTCTCTTAGAGTGTACCAAAATTCATGAAGTTGCAATGCTGATATCTTTCTGAATACTAATGGTATTGAACTGGAATTTTTATATAAATTGACCTATATATCTGGCTCTAAAGTTATGAAAAAAAAATTACGCTACAATTCGCACATGCACAGCAAAAAATTATTTACTACAAATGCTTATATTTCTTGTAATATTCAAATTTTTTAATTACACAATGTCAAGTACTCTGAAAGTTTCGCACAATTTGATGAAAAACTCTGCATGTTATAAGCAAAAAACATGCAAAAAAATTTGGAACTTTTTAAGAAAACCTTTATATCTTCCTGAATGTGTGTACTGTGTTTATGAAAAAACATGTAAATATCATGCACATCAAACATAATCATTGATGAAAGTTACATCGTGTTATCAGCTTTCTGTGAAACAGGATGGGACAAACTCCATTTTTGCCTTCATCCCTTTCTGGTGGCCCCCCTAATCGCCCTCGTGGCCGAATCTTCACTGTAAAATGCGAGTTCCGACGATAGTATGTCCCATGATTCTCAGCAACCGATTGAAAACCATAGCATGCACATTAACTCCAATTTTGTAGCATCGTCAAAAGTGTGCATTATTTTTGGACACCAGTGTATGTATAACAAGTGATATAACCATATCAGAGTTAAATTTTACCTTGGTTGTTTTCTAAGGAATGTAAGAGAAGTCTCGGTACACAACATATTTAAAACTGTTTTGAAGTATTTTTATAATTACATAGTAGAAAACTACTTTAAAGTACTTTAAGTTATCGCTAATCTCATCTTTACAATAGTCTCATCATACTTCCAACATATGATCTCTTTAAAACTTTTTCTTCAAAATAGCATCGCGTAATAATTTGTTTCAAGTAACTCCGAGAAAGTTTCAGAAGGGTTATCCAACATTAATTTCCACAACAAGAGGTTAATGCATCCTTTTATCAATGCTGAAATATACCAATTATAAAAATATTTATATTAATTATTTTTTTACATACCAGTCTACCATGTATTGAAGTAATGGACACTTCTGGTAGAGGAGATGGTACAGGCTTTCTTTCTACATCAGAAGAACTGCTCTGACTAGAAAACCAATTGAATATTGATTTCTTTGAATTCTGGGCCCTTGCTATAGCTGCAGCTCTGCAATAAATCAATAGATGCTTTATCCCAAATTGCATGCCAAATTACGCATTATACACCGATACTAAGGATGTGACAAATAGTGATTTGGCCAAATACCAAATATTCGTCCAAATTTCAGGCCGAATACCGAATTTTTAAAAACAATTCACTTTTGATTGTAAATGAAATATTTTTCAAATTTTAAAAGAAAAAAAATTAAGATTAAATAAAATTGATTTTTTATTATTTGTATATTTAAAGAAAATGCTAATGCTTTTATGTATATTTGTAATATTTTAAATACCTTAATTCCATTAATAAAAAATGAGAAACCGTCTCCATTTTGGGATTGCTTCAAAGAAATAAAAGTCATCATTGTTTGCATGACAATGACAAACACAAAAGAAATTTAAATGTATAAATTAAAATTACTAGAAGTAAATTACTATCTTGATAAATAACTTCTAATAGGTAGGATAGAGTTTCCACTTAATTGGTGGAAAAAAATCCGAAAAAATTTCCAAAGTTCGCAAATTTGGCAAGAAAATATCTTTCAGCACCTGCGAACGTTGCATAGGGACCATTTATTTTCTGAAGCTGGTAACATATATGAAACCATATGAGACAGACTTCTATAAATGATATGCAACATCATTAAATACACCATGTGTACTAAGCAACTTAAAATTGGATAAATATCAGATTTTTTTTATAATAAATGTACTGGAATGTAATTCTGTAATATTCTTTATTAAGTATATTTAAAACAACAGTTTTTTAAAAAATATTTTAACCTAAATTTATTCTGACCTTTATCTGTGTAGCGATTGGCCAGATAGAATATTAGAGGAAGGGCCGAATAATACTGAATATTCGTTGCATCCCTAGTTGGTATTATATGTGTATGAAACCAAACGGAACAGACTTCCTGCTGAAAAATTATTGATCATGCATCATAATTTCAGGTTTTGCAATGTTAAATTATATGTAACTTTATTAAATATACCTATTCACTGTGCAACTGATATGTAATTATGCAATATTCTTTCTTAAATGTGTAATTAAAATCACATTAAAAAAATTATTATCCTGAATATATTCGGCCAAATATCTGCTTAGTATTCAGCCGGCCGAATATTCATTACATCCCTAACTGATACCCACTTATATAATATAATAGCTGAAAAACTATTATTCTTTACAGTTGAAATTACTTTCATTAGTATGGAATAAGGTAGGTTAGTTAGAAAGTTGCAGGTTTTATTAAACCTGCAATTTTATAAATTTTAATACTGTTACAAGTAACAATTATTCATGTTTCCATAGTGAACTGAACACAAGAGTACTCCTGTTAATACAATCACACACACAAAAAAAATGAATAAATATTGGGAAAAAAACTAGGTTTCAAACTGGAACTATTGATAAGTAACTGATTATTAAAACAAGTTATCAAGGCAAAAAAAAATAGTTATAAGAAAAGGCAATGAATAATGATGACATTTTCAGACTGGCTAATTTTAGATGGATGACTGAAAAATCCTTTTTAAAAGTCTCAATTCTTCAACTTGTCCCAGAGTTAAACACTGTGACAAGTTTATAGCTATGTGAAAGTTCTCAGCTTTCATATCAGTCACCAAAAGTAAGTTCAACACATTAATGAATCCCAACAAAATGGCTTGATCAGTGAAACCATTTCTTAACTTTCAGATGTAGAGTAGGTAGATAACAATGCAATAATCATACAATTTGCAATGGTTCCATAGAAGTTAATTTGGAATGATCAATTTGAAACTATCTTATAAGCATTTTTCAGATATCTAGAACTACTTCCATGGAGAAAATAAGACATCTTCATAATATATAAAACAGGTTCTTTTTTATTGCATCTGTTGTTTGTTATAAACAACTTTAAAATTTTAGATGCAAATTATTTTCATCAGTCTATAGACAACTGTCCAAGGAAAGTTAAGAACTAAAAGAAAAAAAAACAATTGCATAAATTATTTCAGTGCAAAATATTTTGTCTTAAATTTGCACAATTACTAGCCTCCCCTTAATCGTAATTTTTTGCTTCTGATCAAAGGGTTGCCATAAAAAATATTGCCAAGAAAATGTAGTCTATAAAATTGCCTAAAAAATGATGTGCATGGAGATTTTCAGTCAAAACAATTCTTTTTTTTTTTTTTCACCACTGGATCTTCTGATTGTTTCCAGTTTTAAAGCTTAACATCCATTAAACATATTTTAAAGTGTTTCAAAAATCAGAATGAGAAAAAAATTTTCACATGTAATTTAATGTACATAAGGAAATTTTAAAGGTATCAATAATATTTCATTTAAATTAATAAAGCATGCCAGTCAACAACATATGCAACTGTGCATATGGATGTTAAGTTATATTCTTATGGAGGATTTCAGTTAAGTTATATTCTTATAAACTACATGCTTCCAGAAGAACTTGTTACTTTATGCCACATCATTCATTTAGATAGTCTGAACTTCATCTTAAAGGCAAACACCAAAGCTCATATATTATAAGCCTTCTTTAGAACATCAATGACACTTTTAATAGCACAAATGACCACCTAGTATAATGAAATTCAAAAAAAGGTCAAAACAAAAAATTACCCTGCCGCTTGAGCTGGAGAAACTGCTTTTTGTTCTTCACATTTGTGGTCTGCTGGATGTCGATGTTTTAAACAGTAGCTCTTATGACAAATATCACAAGTGATACGAATAACCTGTTGGAATGAAAAATAAAGCAGCAAATAAATTCCAATAATTTTTTAAAAAATCATAATTTCATGCGAAATAAATAGCAGAAAGGACATCCAGAATTTTCATTTTCTGCTTTCTTTTATCTATCTGTTATAAGAAATTTATCTCTAAATTATAGCTGGATTTTAAAATCTCCAACCGGCCAATTGTTTTGATCAAATGACTAAGCTTTGAGAAATGAGCTTTTGAAGTTAATAAACCCTACTTTTGATGTATAATCAAACCTTTCAATTCTTTAATATATTTTATTAATGGAGTTAAAAAAAATACAAATTCTCCGCATTTAAGATAGAATATGAAAAATAGAAAAAGCCCACTTGTCCACTTTAAGGGTTAACATGGTGCACACATGCAAGTCTTTTGAATATGAACTTATGCATTTCAATGAAATGTCAAGAGGAAAAGGAGAAAGAAGCAACTCTTAGAGCAATATTTTATCTAAAATTAGAGGTAATTTGACTTTGAAATGAAAAGAGGCTTTCTTTATAAGCAAATAACTCTAGGTTTGATAAAAGTGTCCAATTTACCTTTAGCCAGAAAAATCAAAACACAAGACATGATTAATATTATTGCATTTGTATTAGGATTAATTTATTATATATACATGAAATTATATAATGTAAATTATAAAATCTTATTTAGTAAATTTTAAATTAACTTTATTAACCAGAAAAGAAAATTCACAATCAAAATTTTAAGAGTTTTAAATGAAACACACATGGATAAACTGGAAATTTTATGCTTTTAAAATAATAATAAATGTCATTAAAAATAAAGTTTGAAAAGAAATTTTTCCAAAAAGAGCTGCTCTTGATAAAAAAATTAATCTAATACTTAACAGGAATAGATGTAGATTTATTTCTCTAAAAGAAGAAGAAAAAAGTCTCAATAAAAAAAATTTGGAAAAATTAAATATTATTAATATACATGAAAGAAATCTTAATGATGCAAATAGTTCATTTTTTAATACTATGAAATGAAATAAGATACACAATATTTTAAAATTCTAAAAAGTTAACTGATGTTCAGAAAATGCAAAAAAAAATTAATATAACTTTTATATTATTCATAATTTAGAATGAAAACTTTCAGATGCTTTAAATTGGGAATATATATTGTTTAATCTTAATAAAGAAAGTTTAGTACATATTTTCAGACAAATTCCTTCTCAAAATATAATGACTATACTAGAGAAATTAGAAAAATGCTTCCCATTATTTACAAGACAGAAAAAAATATTTCTTTTTGGCTGCCTATAAAGGTAGCTTATTTGTCTCCCCTCATTATTAAGACATCTAGCCATCACCCATGTAGAATAGGAAATGAAATTCTAATATTTTTGTGTTATGACATCAGTAAAAGATCTTGCATAATAGGGAAAAAAAGTTCCACATAGCATCTATACCACGTATAGGGAAACTATACAAATATTTTTTTTTCAAGGTAGAATGATTTTGAACTAAATAATTTCATGTTTTCATGCACCTTTAACAATTTATACTGAAACTCAAAAATGTGTTTTTTTCCCCAAAAAATATAAGTAAATTTTGTTCCATGCATTTAGTTAAGTTAGTTTAGGACAAAATTTTTTAAAAAATGCAAAATGAATTCTAATTCTTATTATAAATGGTTAGTTTTAAAAAATACACAGTAGTCAAGAAGAATAAGAACACAAACTCATATCATAAAAAAAAAGTGTCACTTTCAGACAATTTCTTGCTGGGCTCTCCATCAAGATGTTTTTGGTGTTACAAGGATCTTGATGCAGAACCCTCACATATTTCTAAGGCACAAACACAAAAAAAAAAATTTTTTTTTCCAAAATACAAATTAAATTTTGTTTCATGCATTGTTAGAAATCTTGATTTTACTTAAAATCATTACAACTGTTTGTTCTTAATTTCCCTTTTTAAAAAAATAATAAAAACGTGACAACATTGCTCTCTGGTATGACAGGCTCGAAAATTTTCCTACTTTTCTAGTCATTCCACTTGTACTTGTAGCGTTCATGCGGTCGAAGACATTTATTGGTAAGTTATTTCATTACATTTTTTTGTTAAATTATCAAAAGTATTGTATTGTTCTTTATGATTCTCATTGTCAGGTGTAATTTATCTTATCAGGTAACATTTTATCTTAAGTCTATAAAGATAAAATGTTTTGGTTTACATAAGCCATGAGGTTTGACATTCGTCATGACAATACGAAATTAGTATGTCCTCACCCCACCCCCAAACCCTGGATTTGCTACTGCAACTCCCTATAGCTGTAACTTACAAATCACCTCATACAGAACTTGCATGTAATCTTATGTAACATGTAAATCTTCTAAATACATTTTACAAGAATGAAAAAACTTCCTTGTTTTTTTTTTTAGAATTTGTAATTGCATAAATAGGTCATCAAATGCTATTAACGGTCATAAAGGAAATAAAACTTGATTTACCTCTTTTTGTTTACAGCCTTTCACATTGCACTTATTGGTATAAATCTGAAATAATCATGTAAAAATTAATATATTTGATAAACTTTCATTAAACATGGATAACTAAAAATGTATAATAAGCAGAAATATTAAGCATCATAACTTTAAGATGTGATGATAGATAAATCGTAGTAAGAAAGAATGCTACCGTGAATAAAATATCAAGATTGAGCTACATTAAATAAACTAATTAAATTTAGAAAAACTAAGGTGAAATAAAAATATATAACAAAAAATAACTTCATTTATTTATTCTTTCATAGTAATTTTAATACTTTTCCCCATATCTGATTCATTAATTCATAGAAATCACTCGATTATAACAGACTGCAAAATGCAATATTACCAATTTGGAAGAAATTATCAAAATGAAATCTGAAAAAGAAAACTAGAAGGATTTTGATAAATTATAAAATTTTCTCTTGGTAATTCAATTAATATCCTAAAGAAAAATATGCAAATATGAATTAGTTTTCAACGTAGGACTACGTTTTTCCCATTGGGGTCTCAGGAAGGAAATTGATTCACACACCAAAACACCACGAAACTTGGTATGGGAGATTCACTATATCTCGGTAACTACTTATCTTAATATAAATAAAAGACATTGTGGGTTTGTATGTTTGTATCTATGTTCCACATCTCCTCCTAAACCACGGCACTGATTTCGACCAAACTTTGCACACTTATTAATTAAGACAAGGGTAAGATTACTGTCAACTTTTTAAAGCGCTAAAGTTAACTAAACAGTCAGTTAATTAAAAAGTAACCGAAACCGTTTTTCCGCTGTAAGTTCGGAGCAAATTAACCCCCGAAAATTATTTTTATACCATTTTAAAGTTCAAAATTTTACCTTTTTAATGATATCAATTTTATATCTGTGACATTTTTCCTTCAATTTGTATTAATTTTTCAAAATTTAAAAAAAAGTTGACACGCAGACGATTTTAAAATAAATCAAATTTAATGATACTAGAATTGAAACTGATGCGTTGCCAGGCAACGGTGTAATTACTTGGCCATTATTTTTTCTGTTTATTTTTTTTCAAATATCGTTTGGCAACGTTTTCATTGGTTCTTAAAGAATTCTAAAGCTTATTTAATTAGATTAAAAAATCACTGCAGTTCATATCACCTGTCATTTTTACCTGCGTTTCCGAAGAAATAATAAATCCTTAATAATATATTAAATGAGAAAGTGTGTCTGTCTGTTACGCTTTGACGGCCAAACTACACGTAGAATAACTTATTTTGAATGTCAAACATCACGTGATCATAAAGAAAGCCGCGATTATGTGATCTTTCAGAGAAAATAAACAAATAATTTATTAATGGAATAATAAATGTAATTACTCAACTCGACGCTTGATTTTCATTTTTCGAGTTTGCAGTCTATTTAATTTTAGTGATTTATACTTCTCCATATCAGATTTTATTCAAGAAGTTGTCGATAAATTGATGCCAGGACAGAAATCTATTGATAGATATAATATAGCTGCAAGAGTTTTTAGATTAAAATTTAGAAACTGAAGTTTATTATAACTAAAGGAAAATATGCGACGATAGAGTATTTTGTTTTATGTATTCTGTTGAATGGTAGAAGCGCATGACATATAGCATGGTGGATGTTATACTACACAGATTGTAAGCACCTAATGATACCATTGAGTACAATGATGTAATTTACAGTAACGGAGAATATATGAAGAATAGAGAATGATTGTTGAATTAGTAATTTTGGCACTGATTAATGAAAGTTTAAGTCAGATACATAAAAAAAATATATGTTACAAGTAACGTCATATCCTGTAGAGTTCTTGAACTCCTTAGAATTGTCAGGGGTACCTTCCGACAAGCTGATATTAAAAGTCGGTGTGCCAGTACTATTGATACATAACCTCGATGTACCGAGACTGCGCACGGTTACAAATTGCACACCTAGGTCCAAACGTCGAGAGAGTGTTTTAATTTCACGCATTCCGATAACACCGAAGGATTTGCCATCCAATTTCAAAAGGTAGGCTCAGGGCCAGACACTCAAAGGGGCAGGCGTACATTTGGAAAACCATATTTTTTCCATAGGCAACATATGTGGCGTGTTCATGTGTGTCCAGACCACTAAACCTCTACATTCATGCAAAAAACGTAAAACAAAAAAAACGTAGTATACAAAAGTGTGTTAGCATAGATAAATAAATTACCTAACTATAACAGCAAACACTCCTGTTAGTCGTCCAATAATGTATTATCAACCATCAAAACTTTTAATTTTCCCTTTCAACATGTAACGAAACATTTACATTCGTGAATTTAAAAAATTTAATACTTCAAATTCTTTGCGCACAAAGTCACGGGTTACAGCTAGTGTTAAAAATATAACTAATGTCTTATTTTAGAGATAAAGGGTAACAACAGAAGTTACAAAAAAAAATTACTTTAACTTAAAAACTTATGAGAAACAAAAGAATCAAATGAGTAAAGTAGTCCTATGCCTTTAACATCAGTGGCTGTTTAAAAAGACAGCCTCCCGTCATTTTTTTAAATTCAAATTTCTATATTGTACAGACTCAGCCATCTGATGTACAAGGAGAATACTGATATCAGATAACAAAGAATAAAAGCAAGGTATACGTTCTAGATAACCTTGCCTTTAATGGAAACAGCTTCGATATACGGCATCACTGGCGATAATCTTGTATTGGCGACTTTTTGTCACCTAACCAAACATCGCATTGTTAAGTCGCCAAAACAAAATATCGCCAACATATTGAAGCTGTTGAAAAAAGTTGGAAAACAAAATTATCGTCAGTGATGCCGTATATCAAAGTTGTACCCTTTAATGCTAAATGAATTTCAAGATTAACCAGCAGAAGTGCTCCTTCTCAATTTCTTTTGTATACTACAATATGACATATTCTGTGTTTCGTAGTATAGTGAAGAAAAGCAAATATGAATTCTATGTTTTCCCTTTAGCCAATTGGGATCAAAACTTCATACAAATCCACAACACTGGTGACAAGACTAATGTATCAAAATTAATTCATCTAAGAATTAATATTTTTTTTAGTTATTCCATTTACCTACACATGAATTAACAGGCAGCCAATCCGTTTATGGATTTGGTCTATAATTTTTACAGATCCAACTAGCAGTACGCGCACGGCAATGCCCATGGCATAATGACTTCAACGAAATAAAAAAGCCCAAAGTTTTGAAAACGAAATCATAACATATACATATTATTGATTTCACCCTCAATTTTTAGTGAAAGTACACGCAGGAACTTGAGCGAGATGAATAATGTGTTCTTTTAACTAAAGATAACAGCATATATGCACGACTATCAAAAGTATAAAACAAATAAATCAAGTGATTCATGGATCAGTAAAATGAAGTAATTAAGATTAGTTGATGCAATAAAATGATCGAGAGTATGACATGATTTTCGCTTGGTACCGCCAGCCAATCGGATAGTAGAAATGCATTCTGGGAACTGTGAGTAACCTTGGGACGGACGAAAGCTTCGTCAATTCGGATATGCGATAGAAAATGCTTTCAACTGATCAATAAAAAAAAAATTCATAGAAAATCGAAGAAAAAAGATATTTTAATCGTTCTTGTTTTAAAACAGGGATAAATATTCTGGTTTATACCCAAAAAAAATTGAAAATGAAAGCATTATTACGACATCGGATGCAAGAAAATAAGAATTGAAAGTTAAAAATATAAAGGAAAAGTGACTATTATTTAAAAATTTCTCAAAATTCAATAAATTATGTTGGAAATTCAAAACAAACTTCATTAGAACGAAAATTGCTTGTTTTATCCGATGGTGCATTGATTGTTTTTCAACAATCATTAGTAAAGATACTACAGCCGTAACCATGCCAAAAATGACCCAAAACAACATAAAACATTAGATAAAAAATTTTCTACATTAAATTTTAAAATTCTGATTTCGAGGTGCATTGAGTAACCATTACAACTACCCATGCACCAAATTTCATGACTGTAAATGAGATAGCTTCGTCTGGACATCGCACGCACTCGCACAAACATTGCCTTTTATAAGTATAGATTGATACGGATCTACAATTTTGTTATTAAGACAGCATACTTAATTTCGTCCATCTAAAACATTGCATTGTATAGTTATGTTAACGGACAAATATAATTTCAAAAACGGTTTTTCCAAATTCAAGAGAATCCAAAATGAGGGAATTAATTAAAATCTTGAGGTTAAATCTTTTGATGATTGCATTACTTTCACTTTGCATGATTCTTGTATATAGAAAAGAAGATATACAACCAACACACTAATCATTTATGCTTATCTTATTAAAAGAAATAAAAGAGTTAAAATAATAAGTGAAGACAAAATAGGTTATTTCAAAAAAGTTTGTGAATGTAAGTTGCTTCCCACTAGACATATCATCCTGAGTTGCTATATCACACTATTTCTTGAAAAGTATTCCAAGGCTACTTCCATAGCATTTAGTCCATCCTTATGTGACATTTTAAGATTTGTGAACTCTCTGGGCTGTTCTTTTAGATTATATCTGTCTTCATGTGCAAGCTGGACAATATCACCTCACACTGTTTATCAATCCTCACCCATTCATGAACAAACTAACAAAAGCATTCACTACTCAAGGGGTTTAATTAACACGAAGTAGGCAGCAACATTCAATGTACGATAACCTAAATACATGACCCCTTACAAGTAGCAAAACAAAAACCCACATAATGAAAGTAAAACTACAGAGTGCATTTAGATTTATGATCGTCAATTGATGCTAGATGAAGCAGAAAGTTGCATAATGCAGACTCTGCTGCATTAATATTTCCAAAAAAAGAACCATTTCTAGAAACTTTTTTAATAACTGCCTATAATTTTTGTTAGTACATAACCATTTCAGAATATGAAAAATAATTTAATTCCAATCCATACATATTCAAAACAATATTAAACCTTTCAAATATTGTCTTACCATATTTTTTTTCCAAACTGAGAAACAAGAGACTAAATAATAAATTTATTAATTGCAATTATTTCAAATGACATTAAAAACATAAAAAACACAACTTTAATAATTTCTTAATTAATTAATCAATAGAAACATAAAAAGTTAGAACCAAGCACAAAATAAAGAACTACTTACATTTTAAGGAAAGAAAATTAATGTCAAAAATTGTAAATGGCAGTTAGCACCTAAAAAACTGTATTTAGGTTTTGTTAAAAGGAATCTGAATAATTTGCTTTGGACTCTTAATAAATGCTAGCTACCTGTTCTATACAACAACACTAAATATTTTAACAATATATATTATTTATTACTTATATAAATATCAACTATTTTAAAATTGCATAACTGCATTAAACCTGAATATAAATCACACTATTCAAAAATGATCTATTCAAAAATAGGGTGGAATTCATTTTGAGCATTCATTTCAGAAAACCCAAAATGAATGCTCAAAAACAGAATTTATCATATCATCAATGAACAAAACGTCAAAAAATCTTAACTTTAGAAATAAAGAAAGAAAAAGAACATTGTTCACAAATCCCATACATTTTATCTTGAGTAATTTATCCACAGGACATCCAATATATTTCTAACATTTCTAAATTAAAGCAATGCAAAACCAAACGCGTCCAATTTCCTTCTGTACACACACAGACACACAAAATGTTCAAGAATAAGAAATCCAAACTTTTCCACAATAATAGCACCTATTCATGCATTTAAATTAAGACAGATAAGTCTATTTTAGATAAAATTTAAAAATTATTTTTCAACCGAGTACCAGATGAGTTGTATACAGCTAAAAAAAAAACATAATGTTTCTTTGCAATTTAACACTTTTTAAGAAAAGTAATTTGTCCAGAAAAAAAGACACATACTCCCCAACTCTCAAAGATTTCTTAATGCTTGGGAAAACACTTTAAGGCCTTTGATAGTAATTTGTAATTTTTCGCATAGAAATTGAAACATTTTCATGGATAATAGTTTTTCTAGATTATGTTACTAAAACCTTTTACAATTTGACTTAAGAAATCTTATTTTCATTAACAAGTACCATCTACATGGGAAAAAAAGAACATTTTGTTTTGTTTAATTGTTAATGAAGCTTCCAGTAATTGAGTCTTAATTTACAAACCTTTCTCTTCGCTATTGCTGGATCAGCCTGGCAATCTCTGTCAATATGCTGACTAACTGCAATATCAGGTTGTTCACCTCTTTTGGATGGCACAGGATTATTGCATAAAGGACAGACAGGTACTTGAACATCTTTTTGGAAGGCATCATCACATGAATGCTTATTGTAGGTAAAATGATCAATACTAAAACAAACAAATTCACAGATCAAACAAGTTCCAACATTAATTACACAAATAGAATTAGTAATTTAATTATTAATCATTAACTAATTATTAATCATTGAAAATGATTACTCAACAGTTTCCTTAAAGGTGAATCAATCATTTATAGTGACCAGTTATTTAAAAATGATCTATACCCAGGAGCAGAATTATATCTAGTGTTCTGTAACATGACCTCAAACAGTTGGAAATGTTCTGCAGGCAGTTTGTCCAAATTTGGCGGGCAACAGCAAAATGTAAAATAGATATAAAAATAATAATTAACCAGTAGAATCTTTATTACTCATTAATGACAAAACATTATATTAAAATTAATTATTTAAAACCAAGACATACATTCAGGATTTGTAATTCTGTCAATGTCTTTTGAAGTCGGCTTTCAACGTGCCCGTTTCGGAACTTCATCTCCAGTGATTGGTCGATAAATTCGAATAAAACTTCATTTGGAATTCTTCGGATTGAATATTGGTTCAGTACCATGTAATGTTATTCTGTGTGTTCTGGTTCTAAATGAATAAGCGAAACTAAGAGTAATACGCTATGCTGCAAGCAAAACCACTGATGTTTTTTTAAGTTAAAAAAATTTGCTTAGGAAACGTTTGAAATGCCACAGGCATCGCATGCGGAAATTCTCGTTTTCGGATTTTTTTAAAAAAACCTAGATTCCTAACATTCAATGAAAATGCATAGCTACTAGTTTCCTGCTATGCTGAAAGCGAAGCCACTGATGTTTTTTTAAGTTAAAAAATTTGCCCCGTACACGCTTAAAATACTGCAGGCATTGCATGCTCAATCTCTTATTTTCAAGTGACGCATGCACAAGAGAGCAATAAAAATCATACTGCACATCCAAAACAGTATTTGGAGACACCACATGAAATCGCGCCAAGAAAAATTGGAAAGAAACAGGTGGGTACCGTAAACTCCACATTTACCCACAAATATAACAGATTAAAGAACAAACATTACATACCAAAAGAGATTAGAACAAGCATCACATTTCATAGGTAGAAAATCTGAAAGAAAAAAAAATTAGACATCGTTAAAATGTAAATTTCTTGCAGCTATTACAAACAATACCTGAAAAATTATAAAAATTCAAAACTTCACTTATAATAATATAATTGTAAAAATATATCTTCATATATATAACTAAAATAACGAAAGTAGTCTTTCTTCCCTACCTGCATAACCAAACAGAGTAAAAGTGACACCATTTGATAAATATTTTTTTAAATATTAATTACATTATATAAAAATATCCCCATTTTTGATAATTAAAGTTTGAAAACTGAATTTTTTAAATCTAATTACGATTTCATGGCGATTTAAACTTTGTATATATCAATAATCCAATTATAGCTGTATGATGCAATGATTCAGCAATTATGATTTTGGAGACAAAAACTATGATTCCAGCCTATACTTGCATCACACCACACATTGACACCTAAAAAAGTGTAAGGCAAAAAATAGGCTGTTGGCTCTACTTTCAATGTGCTCATGAAGCTACTAGTTTCCTGCTCCCGTTGAAGTCATAGGATGCTTTTTGAAGTTAAAAATAAACTTTCTTTGCCCACTTTCAGTGTTGTAAACATTGTGGGTTCTTTCATAGCTATCCATTACAAAGACTGGCTTAGCTAGACCCACAGAAGTTCTTTATTACAGAACTCAAGAGAAAGTGATCATGGCAGGTTCAAAAATCAAACTTAAGAGATAGAGCAGTCAGAACCTACAAAGGTTCATATATGTCTATAAATTGCCAAGCAGAGTTGAAAATTGATTTAAATTTTAAATAGTTAATCCTTCACCATGACAGCTTCACTGCACTTGTATTATACTTGAAGCCATTCTGCTTTCTGGCATTGGTGAATTCACTTCCTTTGGCCACATAAGGGAGCACCAACTAGTGGATTTACTTAGACCCAAGTTTCCTTTGGGACAAATATTTACTTCTTAGCACTAAAGTATCCTTTATATCGAAATTTACCCCTTAGTCCAAAAAGTGCCCTTTAGCCTTTAAGTAAGTGTACCCTCCTCTAGGTTATTCAAGATTTAGATGTTTTAAAATAAGGGTGCTCAGAAAAATTCAACGTCACACATTTTTAACAATTTGTAAAATCTTCATGAAATATTGTAACTTCAGAATCATTAAAAACCACCGGCTAGTTATAATGAATATTTACTCTTTTATAGCATATAAACTAATTTAAAGGCGAAGTGAGAGTTTTCGAATTAAATATTTTGAAAGGAGGTTTGGGAAAAACAATAATTTAATAATGAATACATTTTACGACCCAATACAAATAAAAAGAACTTAATTAATTTATTAAAGCATAAAATTATCTGTCTCAAAACATATTATAAACATGTATTTATTTCATTCAAGGTCATATGGAAGTTCTTCTATTACACAATTATGAATTGGTATATCGTAGACATCGGTATATGGTACATATGGTAGAAAAATGTTAATAAAATTATCAAATTTTCTATAATTATTTTTAAAAATTTAAAAACCTTTTTTCGATAACAGAATAAGATCTTTAAAAACTATGAATAAATATGAATGAAAAAAAATTTAATTAATACAATATAAATTTTTACTTACCTAACCTATTACAAGTTTTCACATGGCAGTGATTACCCAAATGTGGAAATTCCATATTCAGTTTCAGGAGCAATATGCTACCACCACAATTTCTCTCGAACCAACTGACTGAATATAAAGTTGCTATGAGTTTAAAACACCTAATACTCGCTTGTATTTCGTCATCAGAAAAAAAACGCTGAAATCATTCTAGAAAAAAACTCATATATGATTTCACTCGAAAAGCCATGACATTTCATTAGTAAACAACAACGATGAGTTGAGCTGAACACTGGAAAGTAGCTCATGTGAAAACAGGTTGCTTTTTTAACTAATGCCCCACTAGAGCGAAAGCAATATCCACTTGGTCCATTGGGCTTGGGCATCCTTGAATGAAATGAAATATTATTGTGGCCCAGCAATGAACTCATCTCATAAAAAGCTAGTAATTCTATTATATTTAAATTATGCAAGTCATGACTTATGTCATAACTATAAAATTAATAATGAAATTTTCCTGTTATCAGTGACACTCTGAACAAAAGCCACGCTAAACGGATCACGGGTCATAACGTGCCTTACTTTTGGAGGAATTTTTTATGGCTTTCAATCTTTTGGGGGAAGAAATTGGCTTCTATTGAAAATTTTATTCAAATCCAATAAAATGGGGTTTTCTTTTGAACCAAGGCGATGAATTTTACGACAGTCAATGGTAATCTCCGATTTTTTTTTTGTAAAGAATGATTATTTCTTCCAATTTCATTTCAGATAAAGTAGATGCACTGCTGATACGAACACCTAACGTTCCTGTGACATCTTACATACAATGATGAGTTGTCTACGGGGTCTATTCTGGTATCC